>PNEQ01074368.1:0-41949 GCA_003012365.1 Medauroidea extradentata
ACTGGTACGCCGGTGTTTTTGTAAATGTTGGTCAAATCTCATGTTGTAATTGTGGAAATTAAACAATAAATCGGCTGGTAGTTGAGGGTCGAGGAAACGCCAGTGCACAGAAGTAACAGAACGTATTTTTATTTGGTGAAAATCCCTCTAACAAACCAGCAATTAGCTCCACTTCGAAGAAAAAGAACCCTAGGAAATCACCTTGGCAGAGAGGGAAGCGTGGCCCGAGGGCGGGTCGCGTTACAACCACCACCTGACACGTTCTGTTAGTTTGGATGCTACACCCAACACCTTGTAATAGAATTGTATCACACTCTACTTGTGGATGGCCCGGGCCAAAAACAAAAATATTGAGCGACAATAAATTACATAAGAACCCTGATGAAAAGATGTGACAATGTTACTGACTGAAAATATACTCATTAACTTTCCACTGTGATAATGCTTTTACAAATATTAACCTAAACTGAACTACTAACATGTATGAAGAAACCAACTATCTTAATACTAGAAGTTTAAACAATACATTTTTACATTTATTTTTATTTTAATTCTCTTTGGTCTATGCTGTTGGAATGAAAGTTATTTATTTTAATGTTCAGTGGTTGCGATCTGGGTGGCGATGTCTCATTGTTTTATGAGTCCAACAAATCTAGGGAGGAAGGGGGGTTGGATTGCAATGTAAGCAGTTTAACATGGCTGACTGTCACTCAGACACCCTGGGAACGCAGTCCACGTCACTGTGATTTTGCATTTAAATGCACAACAATTAATGAGTGATAAAAGTTTTACACAAATTGGCCATTCTCTCTCTTTTCCCCTCTTGTACATAGGAAATGTCCAAACTATGGTGACTAATAAAAAGAGGTGATTCTTGAAAGAGAAATTATAAAAAAGAATTAATGACAACAAATGTCTGAAAATTGGCACAAAGATATAAAATTATGAAAAGGCAAAACCAATGGAAACATCAATATTATAAAACAATAACATAAATGCCCTATGGCAGTTAATCTGGCAATATCACAGGAAATGTTAGAAGTATACTACCAACGTTTATATCCTTTCTACTTTGTTTTCTAATCTTGCTTGTTAATATTATGTTCTGCATTTGAACTTATTAATATCCACTTTAGTTAGTTTTCTGTACATTTCCAGACACATTTTCATAACATTTTATGGTCATTTCACTTTCAGGAATCACCTCCTGAAGTTATTTGCAATTGTCTGAGTTCATTCTGTTTAATTAAACTTTACAAAATAACTTATGGTTCGGATATGCAAAACAGTTTTTCCTCAATATGGTCAGCATAAGATATCCACATTACTTTTCACAATTTTATGAGACCAATAAATTTTAAAGGTTGTTCTTACCTTGGGCAGGAAATGCAGTCAAGTTTCCCTTGTCGAGTACATACTGAACAGTAGAACTGAAAAGAGATACAATGTAATTGTTAAATAAATAATATAACTATTTAAAGTTTTTGAGAACAATGCAGATATATTTTAGAGACTGTATTTCATAATGTATTTCTTTCAAGTTATAGTGGAGTGAAGAGACTTGGGTAAGCATTTCAAATTGAAGTAGCCGATTTAACATTAACGATGGTAGTTATGATGTGAGTATAAACCAGCGATTAAATAAAAGGATGGCAGAAACCATACTCTTCAACATAATCCAAAAACCACTGCACAAAGCAATGTTCACCATGTTTCCCACATGTGAAAAATGGGAGTGACTATGCCTGGAATCCTCCAAATAAGCTGGGTGGAAACAAGTAATCAGACTGCGGACCCTTCAAAAAACTGTAACAGAGGCACTGTGTTACGGTGTAGAAAACAATGATAAGGAGACCGTAAATTTAATATAATTGAATTTTGTCAAATCAACTCCACCCCATTGGTTTTCACTACATTCTTACATATAAGTCAACCACGCCGGTCCATGCTGTAAACATGAGCTAAATATTATTAGTTATTTTGAGAAAAGTTCACTATTTCTTACTCAATATCCAATTACATACTAACTATAGACAGAAACTTTCATTCATTTATTTATTATTGACTTACATTTTAGGTCAGTGTTTATTATTTTCTGTCCACCTTGTTGCTCTAGTCCATCAGTATGAATCAGTCATTCACATTCAGGTAAACACAGAGGGCTAACAGTGTTCTTCAGTTATTTCCGCTATTATCTAGTTAATGTGAGCCCAACTTTCCAGCAAATTTATGGTTATCCTCATAATGTTGTGCACTACCCAGGGCAAATACCTATCAGGCAATGATATGTAGGAATTTTCCAACTTGACATTTGCTGCCATAATGGCCTTAGAAGACCTAACGATACAAGTTTAACTTTAAATTGAAAAATATTTACATTAGTTTCATACAGTAAGAAGTTTTAAAAGAGAAAAGGAAAGCAATATCTTCAACAATTTTGTTTTGCTTTAACTCATTGGGTAAAATTCTGCGGATTCAACTCTTGTCAAATTCATTTGATCTCCGACGCGTGAAAATATAAATATTTTTAAATGCTGATTCATTAAAACAGTATTAAAATAATTCATGCTCATGACTATACTACCAAATTTCTAATTTTGTATCTAGTCATATTAAAATTTTCAAAACCAAGTTCGTTAACAATTTTGTTAGAATGCACAAAGCTTATACAGATTAGTATGTTTCATTTAATGTTAACAGGGTGACTCCATGAGCTGGAGAAATTTTTTGCAACCGTGACAACAAGAAAAGTGTACACCTGTTTAGTGGTTTGTGCAAAGGGGCTATAAAGTATGTGATGTGACTGCCTGGATCACCCTTACCTCTCCAGCCCATATAGGCTTTGAATATGGAAAATATCTCTGAAACAACGCACCATTAATATTTACCTTGAAACATGATTTATTGGTAAATTAAATTATTTGTATTTTTTAACCAAAAAAATTGGTGCGCCCAATGTACTTTATGGACACTGCCGTTACAGATTGCTTGCTAATAGTACGGATAAACCAATTTGAGTGCCATAACAGCCCCCTCGCATGATTATTATACCAACATCACACACATTTGCCTCTAATAAGGAACTGTTAAGTGTAGACTCATTCGATTAATGCTTATCTAGACATGTTCTTTGGAATCACTAAAATAAAATGTTGGAAAATAAATGTACTGGCATCACTTCACATAACAATGTTATAAAAAAACATGGCGAGCTGTGCAATCATTTCTTATTAGCAATCAACATATGCCACAATTACATTTTACTCGAGAAGATGCACTACAACAAATAACAATTTCAATAATTGAAACATAAAGAAAATAATTACCTTCAGATGAAATATTTCCAAATAACCAAATCACTCTCTTGTTACAGAGGCTAATTAGAGTGCAATTAGGCTACTAAAACATGGAAAAGTACGTTACGAAGGTTACATTGCTCACTCAACAGTTAACAGATAGAAGTTGACCAATTGATGATGAGTTCATTGGGGTTGTCATTTTGAGTGGTTAGCTGACAGACATAGGTAATTGCAATAGAATGATCTGAGGCAGAAATAACAAGTGAGTTCATAAAAGGCAAGCTGCATCAAGAATACACTGAGCGCTGTGTTGGAAAACTGTGAAACCACAATGATTCAAGTAAAAGTCATAGGCCTACATATTCCAATGTAGGAAGTAGACCATACGTCAGCAAAACAAACAAGAAGCCTTCTTTTAGATGTTTCAATTGTAATGAGCCAGGTCAAAAGGCCTGTAACTGCACTAAGCAAGAACCTATAAATAAGGGGCAAGATGACTGATTGTTGCTGACAGCACTCTCTGTAGTTAGGAATAGAGGTGATTGGCATGTAGATTCAGATGCAATTAACCACACGATAAATTACAAAGACTGGATAGAGAATTATTATGAAATAAATGGTCACAATGCTACGTCTGCCAACAGCGAAAACCTGGGTAACCTTGGTACAGGGGATGTCAAACTAGATAGTGAGGGCCTTAAAATAATTATAAAGATTGCACATGTACCATATTTATCAAGAAACCTACTTTCTGTTAGTGCAATGGTTAGGAAAGGTAAGATGGTTGCACTACTGCTGAAAATTGCCCAATCTACTACAAAAATGATTATGAAATTAAGGGTTAAGTGAAGGTGACAGCATAAGAAATAAGTGGAATTTACAATATGGATGTGGTATCAGAAAAGGATAATTTTGTGGAAGAAAAATAAACGCAAGCACTATAGCACAGAAGGTTAGGACACTTGGTAGAAGCAAACGTGATGCTACTCTGCTATGGTTTGGCAACAGGTGTAACATTCCCTGGTACAGAAAATTAAATCTGTACTTCTTGTTTGAAAAGAAAACAATCACGGAAACCCTTCAGTATAACCAGAACATAAAGAGCAGTGCACAAGCTTGAGCTTATATACTCAAACCTGTATTGTCCCACGAAAAAAACATCCAGAATGGTGCATGTTTTCTGCTAAGATTCATAGACGATACCACAAGAAAACTGTTTGGTTACTGAACAAAAAGAGCAACACACAAGCTTAAGCTTATACACTCAGACTTGTGTAGACCCATGGAGCAAACATCCCTGAATGGTGCATGTTATCTACTAACATAACAACATTTGGTTACTTTGTGAAGTCGAGAAGTGAAGTTTTGTGTGAATTCAAAGAGTTTACGGCTCTTGTGGAGAGACATGAGTGAATGTAACGATTCTATGGTCCAATAATGTGAAGGAATACGTCAGTCATGCATTTCATAACTACCTCTTGTGAAACAGCATACATCAGCTGATAGTAGAGTACAATCCTGAACAGAATAGAATATCAAAGCGAGACAACAGAACAATTATAGAAAAGGCTCATTCAATGCTGCAATAATCTGGGTTGGATAAAATGTGCTGGGCTGAAGCAGTCAACACAGCTATCTATCTGGAAAACAGATTGCCCACCAATGCAATAGAGGATATGATACCAGAAGAAGCGTGGCGGGGAGAAGATAGGCCTAGGAAATCTTGGGATGCAATCTTGGGTCTGTGCTGCTCAGGTGCATGTATCAAAACAACGACAAAGGAAATGGGATTCAATGAGTCAGGAAATGATATTTCTTGGCTACTGTGAGGATACAAAGGGCTATACACTAACAGACCTGAAGAACCCACAAGAATGTGCAAATCTCATGATGTGACATTTATTGAAAAGGCAAACATGGAGTTATGCATCAAGAAACCTATATGTGAAGAAATCTGTGCAAGGGAAGTGTATCAGCCCAACTCTATAGCTTCAGTGTGACACTTCTGCAGAACAGTTAGAATGTCTGAGAAGATTTTTTGGGGTTTTCCCTACCAAGTGCTTTCTATAAACACAGGAATACATGGTGACGGCAGTGCCCTTATCCAGGAGAAAATGAACACAGTGGGGATCAGCAAGGGGTAACTACTCCTCCAGAAGAAGTTGAGTCCCTGTATCTAACAAGGGAGGGACATACAAAGAATTTTCCTGGCATGTGATGCGTCACACTGATGATATCAGCGAGACAAAATTTGTAGATGATGCACTTTCAAGGGAATTGAAGTTTAAGTGGCAACCTGCAATGCAGGAAGAAAACTATTTATTGCTTGTAAACAAGGCATGTGTATTAGTTAATAAACCCTAAAATAAATGTGTAGTAAAAATAAATGGGTTTTCAAAGTCAAGCAAGCAGCAAGTTAGTCATTACAATGCTCGACTTGTAGCAAAAAGATTCGCACATGAATATGGTATAAATTATGAGGAAACATTTTCCCCATTTGTTAAAAAATTCTAGCATCAGGATTTTGTCAGCAATGGCTACAGAAATATTTTGAGACATTAACAATCTTGATGTCACTAAGGTTTTTTTTAATTACAACCTCAAGGAAGATATATATACAGTGAACCCTCGATAACTCGGACTAAAAGGGGGAAGAAGCTGTCCGAGTTACGATTTGTCCGTGTTATCAAGGGGTGTCCGTGGAGGTGGGGTAAGCAGTCACTAATCACAGAAATGCGAAGAAATTAGTACGCTGTCATTTCTACAAGCAAATGAGGCTGCAATAAATACTATTATGAACGTAACTATTGTATCAAGTTACGGGAGGGCCGCCATGCAGTGGGAAAATTAACATAACGTGGAGGACTATAAAATAATGTCAAACAATGTGGGCAGTCAGATCTTTATTTTTTTTATGCTGCTACTTCTGGCTGATCCTTTTTTTTTATCTCTGTGCTAGAAGCTGGCACCAATGTGCGTGCACGTGTGAGAGAGATAATAAATTATTGTTGGAGATAAGCTAGGGAGGTTGCGAGCGGAAGTAGTCAAGGTCAACCGGTACAGTCTCATGCAATACAAACGCTGCACGTGACCACACGCATCTCACACAAGATGTTTACATTGAAAAACACCTTACGTCCGTATGTCACAGAGTTGAGTGTAGGGGCAGCAGCCAACTGCTAGCCTGATGGTTACTCTACCCTCCTACAAAGTTACAAAGGTATAAAAATAATTTTCCTCGTATACATGAATAAAAACGGTACTGTAATTAACAATCCTTCTGGGTCACTGTACATTATGTGAACACATTTTAACTCCACTAATTTTAAAATTTAATTTTATGTATGCAAATTGCATCATAGAACACATAATTTACAGCTTTAATCTTACACAAATTGTCATATAAAGCAATCAAATTTTAATAATGTTCTACAGAGTTACCGTATTTACTCGCGTAATTGCCGCATATTTTTGACCAAATTTTAGGCCCAAAAAATGGGGTGCGGCCATTATAAGGGGTTTTCAAAAAAATACCTTCTAAATTTTTTTGGTGTTGAATATAACCAATTTACATTTTTTTCTATATTTACTCGTTCATAGCGTGACCATTTCTTCTAAAATAAAGAAAAAGATTTTGTCGGTGTATAGTAAACATGGAAAAATTAAGACTACAAAATCTTGTTAATCCATTCATGTGCGTCACTCAATGAAAATCGTTTAAAATTATCCCGCATAAGACGTTTACATTTTACGGTCCATTACATGTACGCTATTATTTCCCGTGAAGTAGTTTATAAAAAATCTGATTCACGCTTAAAACATTACAACTCTCCAGACGCCATTACGTTATCAACAAAGCATCATCAACCAGCGAGCGTGACTCATGACTCATAATTGTGTCTGGCTTGAGCATGGATGTTGTGTTGTTCTTTCACCACCCACATCGGCTCTTGAAAACGTCGTTGTTAAAAGGGCGTAAAACCTTCTCACCAATTTTTCCAAATTGCAATGCAAAGCAATGATTTTTAATTTTTCTTTTTAATGTCCGGGACAATTTGTTTTGCAACCCTGAATTCATTGTACATACCAGAACAAAATAATTTTCCGTTTATGTGTCATTGTAACCCGTAGTCACCATCATTTCACAAGCATCACACTGAAATGTTTATTTACGACACACGTGCGTGCCTGGCTCGCAGATAGAAGAGGGAGGAAAGATAAAGAAGTGAGAGGTCGGCCTGCTGCGTTGCATCTTTACTCGCGCATCGCGCACCTCGCTAACAACATTTTACCACACGGAACATGTCAGATATTTACTGTGGGATTATTAAAGGCGAAGTAGCGATGGACGACTACGTTATAAAGTATAATGTGATGAATTTAAATCCAGCAGAAATGATTTTTTATGTCTTTTAACAAAAAATAGTTAATTAAAAATTATTAAATTTTTTTTAAAAATTCTGTCCGAGTTATCCGAAGTCCGGGACATCGAGGTCCGAGTTATCGAGGGTTCACTGTATATGGAATAACCTGAGGGTTTTGCTGTCAAAAATTATGAATCAAAGATATGTCTGCACAAGAGATCTATATAAAGGCTAAAACTATCGTCCAGGGTGTGTAATAAGAAGTTGAATGCTACCCTTGTAGAGATATGGTACAAAAGGTCTGAATTTGAGCCGCATTTATACAGCAAGGTTGATGGGAAAGGTATTGTATTTATCACTATGTATGTTGATGACTTTGTAATATTTTCCAGTGATGAGATAGAAAAAGTCAGGCTGAAATATGAAATAATGTGCAGATTTAAACTTAGTGACCGTGATGATGCAAGTCACTGTCTTGATATGAGACAAACATGCAGGATTAAGGAAGAGATTTGTGTCGATAAAGAGAAATATGTCATTGAAGTGTTAGAGACGTATGAATGTATGATGGACTGTAACCCTGTTAGTGCCTCGTTGTATGTCAGCCAAAATCTGGGACATACAAATGAAGCTATCAAGGATGAGGACTTCTCACACTTATCTTATCAATGCTTGATAGGTTCCCTTATGTACTTAGCAGTGTGTGCGAGACCAGACATTGCACATGCTGTCAAAGTGTTAAGCCAGTTTAACAACAAATATTATGAGGAATGTTGGAAAAGTGCAAAAAGACTATTGAGATATTTGAAGGTAACCCTGAGTAAAAACCTTATCTTCAAGAAAACAAGAAAATACATTCAGGGAATAGTCAATGCAGATATGGACTAATGATTAGCAGTACAGACACTCGTACACAGGTTTTGTGTTTCAGTTAGGAGGAGCTGCTGTGTCATGGGAGTACATGAAACAACATACCGCCATCTTGTCAAGTGCCAAAGCGGAGTACATGGCCCTGTTAGAAGTTGTTAAGGAAGCCATTTATTTACATAAGGGGACTTCTCGGCTAACTCTAGGAAAGTAAATTTGCATTGAATTGTTCTGCAATAACCAGGGAGCACAAATGCTGGCTTGTATTCCTGTGTTTTGCAGTAGAACAAAGCATATAAACATATGGTTTAGGTATGAATTCAGTCAATTAAGGGAGAGTGTTAAAGAGTTTACAACAATGGAGTTGACTCACTTTAAGTGTTTGTCTTGTTTGTAAAAGTTGTAGCACATCTTGTCCATGCTATTGATAAGAAGTACATGTGGACATTTTCCTTTTCTGTAATGTTCGCTGTGTTCCGACTTAACCATGTACTTGTGCAGCAATCACACCTATTCTGATGTGTTACTGTTTCTTCTTATTCTTTGACTTGGATATTTTTTTATACGGTAGAACCTCGTTAATACGTGATGGTCAGGGCCAATAAAATCATGGATTACAGCATTTCACGTATTAACAATTAAAATTTTGGAAATGCTTGCCAGACATTTGCATATGGTTTGCAGCTGTGTATGAAGGTCAAGGCTGAGAAACACTATAGATCCCGAGTCCCACTATGCCTTGGAGCTGATGTAACAAGTATATAAAAAAATTTATGGCAGGCACAAGCAACCACAGCACTTCTATTCCTACACACTGTCTCTCTCATTCGCTCCTCTTAACAGTAAACTCCTATCACATGTGTCAGCATGCTACATACATGTGCCCACACACACACACACACAAAGACGTATTTCCTACAGCCTGAGCCGGCTTCGCTTGGCACCTCACACTACACAAAGATTCCCGCTTCTTGATAAAGTGCAAGCATACGTTGCACTGTAAGATAATGACACTGACAGTAATTTTTATGTATGAACATTCAAAAAGAAGGCCGGGCACTTACACAACTCAAAACACAAAATAAATTTTGATAACCGGGGTCCTAAACAATAAGACAGGCCTGCATCAGATATGCATTTTCTTTATTTTCTTCTACAGCAAGATTTACCGATGTTCTCTAGCCTAGAACATGTTCACTTTTATGGCCGGTAATTACTGTCAGCAGTGATGAGTTATCTCGGACACAGCATCATGTCTTTGCAGAGCAAGGAAGATAGCTTGCTTCTTCTCCTTATCTAAATATTTCCCGTTAGTGCCAAGTGGTCACACAGGCAGCAGAAGCATCTACTGGCACTTTCCTTCTTCTTTATTAATTATGATCTCATATTTGATAGCCAAATCCAAAGTCTTCCTTTCGCTACTCATCTCATAAAAAAAAATCACGTCTACATGGTAAATAACAATTATCATAATCAAATCCACAGTAAAAATTATATTAAAAAGTCAATATTAAAAATGTTTATCAATAAACTATAGCAAACACTGCAAGTTGAAGTTACAGCACAATGACTGTTAATGTCAACAGAAATTTTTAACCTTGTCAAAAGTAAAAGCGCAGTGTTTCATTTTTATATAAATGCATATGTTTGGGATGGGTTAAGGGCCGAAAGAAAATGTTGGAGGCGTAACAATTGCCAAAGGATTAACTGTAACGGTACAGTACATGGAAAGAAGAGAAAGGGGGCCAGCTGGTGATAGTGTAGCAATGTCAGACAACACATGAAATACTAGCCGAGTGTGCACACTGCCCACTTACTACCTCCCTCTACCCTCAATATTTTCATTTCACAGTCAAGGACACCACCTTTCTGCAACACCACAACTAGATTAGCTGCTGTAGCCTCCCACTCCCTTACATTGAGGCCAGCCAAGTTTTATTACGTTAGGAATGAATTGTGCTTAACGTTACATAACATTAGTTAGCACAGTACATTATACTAATGGATACATAATTTCAAGTCTAATTTATTCAGTGGTGAAAGGAATTGTACATGTTATTGTAAGATACAGTAATAACAAGCTATAGCAAAATTATATTCAACAGACTTGGAAATGAGAGGCAGCATTATGGTATTATGATTGTCATTATTGAAAGTTGGCTGTGTTGTTCATGTTCTGTTTTTGTTTTTATTTATTCAGACACTTCCAGGAAAGTTGTGTTGCAATGGGTGAATTAATATAATGTGCTACATTTAACTACTGGTTTTTGTGTGACAAGTATGGTAAGAATATAATACAGATCATTATCATTATACATTTAAATACCCATAGCAGTATTATCAATGCAGGTGGTAGTATTAAATAGCAAATCATGTATATATTTCCAAGTAGGCATACTTATTTGATGGCTTATTCAATACTTATAAATATGACGAAGTCAAATCATAGATCTCAAGTCTGATTCAATTACCATTATTTAAACACAAACAAAATGAATGTGAATCAATCACATGTTATGGTGAATTGTTTTTCCAAATATTTATACTAACATAACTAATTTATTTAAAAGTACTTCATACACAGAAACACACAAAAAATTTTTTGAATAAAAACAAATTTCATAGGTATCACCACAGAAAATATAATATACTACACTGTTTTTGAGAAAAAGAAATTAGGTTACTACATTGTCCATGTCACAAAGTAACAATGTACACTTGAATTTCACAAATACATTTGATCTTCATTTGATCTCAATATCTGCAGTGCATACAAATGCTACTTTACAGGAATGGAGGCATTATGTTCAGATAAAAAGAGACAGTACAAAATTTACAGAGATAAATTGAAGCAATTAAAAATTGTAATCTTAAAAATCTGCCTGGAATTGCACAAACATCTCCATTTTAATTTAATATACCGAAAATAAGCCTCGGTTGCTGTATAATATAGCTAATTTTATTTGCCTTCACACACACTCATTTGCAGAAAACTTCATGTTTTGCTGTCAAGCCTTCTTCACTATTGCAACATTAAAACAATATAAAAACACAATAAGTTACAAGAAAGTATGCTGTAATGACTTTTTTTTCCTTTATCAAAATATGATCAATAATAACAATATTAAAAGTTGATAAAATTATATTCAAGGGAAAACACCTGAGATTGGATATAACTTGGGATTGGATAGTTAAATTTAAAAAATTGCACAACAATATACTTTTTTACTATGTTGAGTGTATCTTCAGTGCATAGTTATGTATGGACTATGCTCATTTATGTACAGCAGCTGGTGGCCCTGATATGTTTTTGTTATGAAGCAGACAACTTTTTTGTGATTGCCTGCGCTCCTTCCGGAAAGAATTGCCATTTCTTAGAAATGCAGCAAGTAAGAAAGTAAGTTCACTTCATAAGCTGTGTATTGAAAAATATGAATTTATTATGTATTTTGGTTGGTTTGATACCTCCAAAAGGGGTAGTTTAACCACATGGTTACCTTATATCTGGGGAAAAAAACATTGTTTTGGAATTATTTGAAGGGGTATTGCAATAAAGCAATAAGGAAGTAATCATATTACCCTCGATTGAATAATGAAAAAATAATGTTTGTAAAATTTTAATAAATATATTATCTAAAAATTTTGTCTTGGCATTTAAAAAATATATTTTTATTTACTTTCATAATTTTGTTTATTTGAAGGAAAAAAGTTAAGTTTTGGCTGGATTTATTTACTTGGACATAATCCATTTCAAAATAAATGACTGTCAAAAGAAAAATTAAAAATAAGACAAGAAAACCTAAATAAGCAGAGTATGCTTTAGTCATCAGGATACATACACAACATGAAATTCCAAAACTGGAATTTGGTCAGATAAAACAAGGAACAAACAGAAAATAAAAGAAATAACAAAAATATAAAAATAGCTAAGTTGACATGCGACACAACGATGAGACGAAACAAAAACACAAACAGAAATACAGCAAACAACACAACAATGAGACTAAACAAAACACAAAGATGTCAGACACAAACAGAAAAAACAACAAACGACACAAATGATGAGACGAAACAAAAACACAGTAGTTTTCCAAACAGTCAGTATTAACGACGTTTCGGGAACTGGAATCTGTTCCCGTCATCAGGTAGACACACAGGGTCTTATTTATAGTTTTTCTTTTGACAGTCATTTATTTCGCAATGGAGTATGTCCAAGTAAATAAATCCAGTCATGCACTCCCATTGCACAGTTCTTTCAAAGATCAACTTAAGATTTTTTTTTTGTTTTCTTACATAAAATGTTTTTTTATGCATTTTAAATTTGTTAATAAATACAATAAAAAAACCTTAATGAATGGTTCCTTACTGTTAATATTATGCATTACAGATGTTCTTGAAATTTTTACTGCAAATTTTTTCCTTCTTTAGATTTACTATGTAATTGAGGGATACAAATTATCCAGTCAAGAAATTTTGGATTATTGAATCTTCAATCATGGGTTATTTGCACTGCTTATTTTAAAAATCTATAAAAAAACAACTCCTTTAAGCAATTTTATTTGTACACGTTTACAGACAAGAAGGAAAGTAGGGAAATTTTTCCAGTATATAGATATGTTCGGTGCCTATAAACAATTATTTTGTTTATCATAATTCTTTAACAACAAATTTCCTTAATATATCCAATTCTGGGTGTTCTCCGATATTGATATAGATCAAGTTATGTAACTACTTACTTTGTTGTTGCAATCAACAGCAAACATTTTTGACTTAATCCTCCCCTGAAACAAATTAAATTCACATTTAAAGATATTGGTACTGCATAAAATATATTTAATACAGATTCATACAAATGCATGACTACTCAAAAATGCTAGAAAACTGATTTCATTCATTACAATCAGGTGAATAGCCATACAAATAATTTTTCCCAGCATAATAAACTTTTAACATGTAAAACAGAACTGTTAGCATTATTAAAATATATATACAATATGTTCCGGGCACAGACATCAATAGAGGCATGGGATAGAGGGGTCCAAGACCTACTAAATAAACCAAATTTCTATACTCCAATTTGCAACTGTCTAAAAGTGATTAATTTTTGAAGAAAACTTTGCTGTAGTCTACACTGAGCTAAGCAATTACTGATGACGAAAAATATTGGTCAATGTGGAATGAAATTTGTACACACCACAGGTGATTTTGTCGTCACACTTAAAAACACAATTCACGTCACTAAGAGTACAGCTTTGTGGGGGTAAAAAAATCACTTTCACAAAAGTTGTGTTTGGTTCTGAAAGATGCCTCTAGCGTACATGAGGTAAAAATATATCTATGGGTCACATAAATGATCACCCAACATTGGAAAAACTGCCCCATAGTATGGCCAATTAGTTAGTAAAAACCAGGATTTTAAATTAACAAACATTAATGTAGTAAAAATGAAATCATAACGTAAATCAGAAGATACACAAAATGCAAAATCTGCTATAAGGTTGAAATTAGTACGCAAGTACGTAATTAAATGTAACTTTATGGAAATAAAAATACTACACATTGTTTGAAATTATTAAAATGTGTTTGAAAGTAATTTGTTTAATTTGTGGGGATATAATTAAATGTTATTAATAAAAATGGTAATAGTCACTTATTTTACTAAACAAAATTGATATTATTGAATGGAAAGTTAAGATAAACTATTACTTGTGGTTTCTGAGACAGCACTCCCACAGTAGTGACAGGTACTCTTCCCCCTAGTCATTAGCAGGCTAGAGGGGTTGATTAAGGCTGCTGCCATCCTGTAACGCAAATTACAACCCACAAGAACTTCTTCACCAGCCGCCTGGTCATGCCAACCAAACTCACGTGAACATACTGATACCTAACAACAACAGTGCAGTGGGCTAGTGGAAGATAAGAAGTTTTCTCCAAGTGCTCGAGGCCTCAGGATGTCTGTGATGTTCCGCATAATTACAGCAGAGCTCCGAAAGATTACAATCAGCCGCTACATACCCCTTGTTATTTCTACCCTGGAAGACAAACATATCACTGGCACAGGAACTGCCAACGTTGACCAGTAAGACATTGCAGCTCCACTTGCAACAAAGATCCAAGTGCAGGAAACTAATAAATGGGACACAGGAGCCGGACATTTCTGTTGCCCCAGTACCGGACAATACCAACCAGACACAACAACAAGCCTTTCTCAATAGGCTAACCAGTTCACAGTATCAGTGGATTCAAATACCAGTTCATGTCAATAACATTCCATGTCTAGCTCTGATTGATGCTGCACATCTCACAATTTTCGTCATCAATGTTTCATTAAAAAAAGTGTCATTAGACCAAGCAACCAAACCATCCAACTTGCAGTGACTAGTCAGGAGTGCTAAAACTCTGGTATGACAGACATTACAGTTACAATACAGTTTGAAATAGTGACTTCAAGTGAGTTGTGTGAAGCAGTGATACTTGGCTTACCACGGATTACTTTAGAGAACACTATTGTTGAGCCCGCAGCCCATTGAATTAACATCGGTCTAACCGAGCGGCGTACCGCTTATGCTTTGCACCCATCTGCACTAAGTTCTGTCCCATCAGCTTCGCTGGTAGACGTAAACAACGATGTGCCCCCATAGATCAAGGATGCTTTCCAATGCCTGTTGGACAAGCAAAGCGATGTGTTTACCACAAGTGACCATCTTTGCTGTAACACGTTTGCTGAACATGCCATCGAACTTGAGTATGATCGCCCTGTTTATGAGCCACCCTGCAGCTATTTGCCACACCAAGCACATATCATTAAATAACAGGTTCAAAAGATGCTACATGGCCGCGTCATCAAACTATCCAATAGCAAATATAACTCTGTCGTAACTTTGGCCCCCAAGAGGAACTGGCTTTTGCGTTTCTGCATCGATTTCCGTTCCCTGAATTCCTGTAACAAATCACTGCATAACCGTACATCGATATCAGAGATACCTTGGCTGCTTTGGGCAATGCAAAAATTTTGACAACACTCGACCTTCGGAGCAGGTACAGCCAAGTCCCTGTGAAACCCGCCAACCACAAAAGACAGCATTCACTTCTGTAAATTGAGGCCACTACCAGTTCTGTGCCACGCTCTGCTCTGGCCACGTTCCAGAATATTATGATGCACATTCTGAACGGCATTATTGGTGAATTCACCCTGGCTTATCTTGACGACACAATGGTCTGGTCGTTGTCCTGGGAGAAACATCTGCAAACTTGCCAACTTTTCAAGAAGAGAACTAGTAAAACACCTACTAGATGTTAAGTTTTAGCGTAAATAGCACGCTGCAATTTTGTGTCAAAATTTATTACTCTTACGTTTTGACCGGTTTTATGCTAATTTATCAAACTTTAAAAAAAGTTAATACCTTCACAGTTCCAGAAAGTTATAGAAATAATTTTAAATAAGCATACACATAAATACACCCATTTGAAAACATTCTGCAAAATCATATTCTACTAAACTATTTTTGGTATTCTTTGAATCCTGTGCATCTTATAATTGTGTTTAATACTCATGCAATTATTTGAACAGAAAAAAACTGTATTGCACTTATTATAACGAAAAATATCAGACTATGACAAACAAACAGCTGAATAGTAATAATGTTTTATATATAATGTTACAGTGCAATTAAAAATTTGACTATACATAATGAATTTTGATGCTACATTTTCACTCTAATTTGTATCGCAGGCATTTCTGTTATATGTGTAATACTAGCCATAATTTTTGTTCCTAGCTCAGAAAAACTCCTACCTTAATTGACACATACAACCTGTAACTATGAAATGAAATTAGCCAGACCTAACAAAAAATTATATAAATATTTCACACAGGTAATGCTGCTGAGGGAAAATCAGTTTCAATCCAAAATTCAGTAACTAGCTATTGTTAAGCTAAGACGAATTTGGTAACACCATGTTTTATTATTTTATTAAATACATAATACGTTTACAACTCACTAACTTCACAAATAGTAAACATGAATTTCACTCAAAGTGATATTATTTTATGTAGGTACTCTTCACAAATGTATTTTGCTACAAATACATGTTATATTGTTTGTGTGAATAGGTCAAGCATAATCTCAAACACACACCATGCGTTTCTAACTTAAGACTTTGACACGTGATAACATTATCCATATGCGCGATTCGTAATTAAAGAGCTGCAGAATAGTGTTTCATCACCAAAATCAAAAGCGTCAATGTGCGAAGAATCTATTGACTCCGTCGGCAGAATTCCAAACAAATCCCATACGCACTCCGCCATTTTGAAAGTGCATATTTAATAAAGCCACCTATTGGCTTTCAACCGTAATTTTCTTATTTGTTCGTACGACTTACACAATGTGACCAACTGTTGAATTCTCACTAAAAATTTATTTTACAGCCTTTAGTACTCGTTATTCAAATGAAACATGATTTGAAATGCAATTTATGTTGGTTGAACTGAGTGAAACTGTTTTTCAGTATTTCTGACTATAAAAAATGTGCATTTAATCTCAGAATATCTAGAATCCGTAAAATTTTACAAGTTCCCGTAAAATCATAAAAACCCTACCATTTCCTTACATTTTACGGATAAGTTATAAAAGTTGACAAGTATGCATCTGCGCCACCTATCCATTGGGCACGAGCGCCTAGCCAAAAATGGGCTCACAGCCTCAGTACCTAAGTGTCACCTCGGCAAAACATTTGTCATCTTCCGTGGCCATGTGATCGACCCAAATGGAAACCGTCCTAACCCTGAGCACCCCCTCAATATCCAGGATTATCCTACACCCCACGTGAGGAAACAGTTGAGAAAGTTCACAGGGCTCATAATTTGGCTACGGGAGTATGTAGAGTAGTTCACCATCAAATGGTCGGCAGAAGCAGAATAAGCCTTTCAGAATATCAAGACACATTTCAGCAAATGCCCCACCCTAGCCACATATGATGTAACCACACCGCTCATCCTTCGAACCAAAGCCAGTCAAGAATGTTTGGGCATGGTGCTGTACCAATTGGTCGATGATGACCGGCGGCAAGTCACTGACTACGCTAGTGACAAGTTTGGACCGACAGAGTGGTGCTATGATGTGAACGAGAGGGAGTGACTAGCAGTCACCTGGGCCGTGAAACAGTTCCGTCCTTACCTGGAGTACAGGCTTATCATCCTACACACGGACAACTGGTGCCTGACCTAGCTAAACACTATGAGAGAGGCCTACAGCAAGCTTGCCAGGTGGTCCCTGCTACTCCAGGCCTACGATTTCCCTATCGAACACATTCCGGGGAAGGCTAGCCAACTCCACGATGCTCTATCAAGGTTGCTCTGCCCAGATGTCATCGCAGTGGACAAGACAGAATGGGAGGACATCTTGCCCCCTACTCACTCAACTGACAAGAATACTATCAGCCTCAACGAGATTGCAGTTAGTCACCCTTATACCAGCTCTATGACCCACTTGCCTTCGCACAGGCAAAATGTCCAGTGCCAGATCGCTGCGGCACCAGGGTGCTGGTGCAATGAAAAGTGGTCAATGACCACGTGAAGTCCTACTCACCGAAGGCTTGTGACCAGTGGACTCTGTTCGTTTCAGCTAGCGTACACGCTGATGTCCTGCTCTACACCCACAACGGAACCTTGGCAGGCCACCCAAGTGCGCGGCAGACTCTTAGAAACATCAGCGCTATCTTCTACTAATAGGATGTGTGGGAGTACATCAGAAATATGTGGTGTGCAACTGTTTCTAGTCGCGCTGGAGTGACGGTGTTCAACATCAGCAACCGCGAGTGCCATCAGAAACATTGAAGACTGTTGGTCTGGACCTTACAGGTCACTACCTCAGAGGCGCCAATGGCAAGAGGTTCAGACTGATTGCGACGGACCGGTTATCCCACTGGATGGAGGCCTACACCACTCCCACTGCACACGCATCTGCAATCATCACAGTCCTTAATGCCAAATTCTTCCCCCGCTGGGGTTATCCAAAGCACCTGCTCACAGACAACACAACCCAGTTTACGGGAAGGAAGTGGCGTGACGTCTGTACTAAGTGGGGAGTAAGTCAATGGAAACACCGTTGTCTACCACCCACGTGCGAATCTCACTGAGAGGCACAACCAAGATCTCAAGACCTAGCTGCAACTCTGGGTCGGGGAGAACCCTCAAAACTGGCCAGAACAACTACTGGCCACCCTCTTCATTCTGCGCCGACGAGTGAACGCCACCACAGGGAAGTCACCTGCCGCCGTCCTTGTGAGACATTATCTTCTGGTGCCAGGAGAACTTCTGTGCCTCCACATCAAGAGTCCCGAGACACGCCAGCGTGCACAGCTGAGAAGCATTAAGTGCACAATCACCAGCACCAGTACAACCAACAGTAGCTTCTGACCTCCATGAGTTGCCTGAAGCTGACAGACTGACCTGTGAGCCTCCTCCCTCTCCAACACAGATGCTACTCTCACCCCTGCCACAGACAATATCAGCTGCACCAGCTGTGTGGGCCGTGACACCTGACGTAATGCCACCAGACTCAGCTGTCACCAGTAGTAATGCCTGTCATCTCGTTCTACACAAGGTCCTACTGTACAGGTAAAAACCGCTGAGGAACAGACACTAGGAGAGAGCGAGACGGCACCCAAAAACTGCTAGATGCATCAGGATTTGCATCCTCGCCACCCTTCCTCTGTTTCCCAATGCACACCTGACATCAGTCGCCAACTCAGGATGAAAAACAAGCCAGATGGCCGAACAACTTTTCCCTCACTCGCCCTGGATCCACTCATAGAACGCAATACCGACCCCTCCAGGCTGTTAACAGGAGAAGTGACAATCATAGCAAACAATGACAGTAGAGAGGTCCGCTGTGCCACACCCCCTTTCCTTAGCCCATCTGACACACTGCCGAAACTCTCAAGGAAACCCTCTCGCCGCCCAGGGCCGAGTAAAGGGGACGGGAGCATGTGTGACATGGCTCTGCATGTGTTAATTGTGTGTGCCTGTTTTTCTTCAGTGTATTTGTAAATTTCAGTGTTTCGTTTCATGGCTTTATAGTGTTTATGTATATTTCTCAATCATACCACTAAATAAGTAACATAAATACAGCAGTGCCCTGGATTGACAGAAAATACATTTAAATTCAGTGTTTCAAGTGTCTTACTGTTTTCAAGTTTTTCAAATGTATTTTTAGAACTATTCATTTATTTTCAATCACTATCATCTAGTTATTAGTTATTTCTATATTATGTGATTTTGTGTATCCTTCGCCGTACAATAAAGTAAAATGGGAACAGTTATCCAACATAAGACATTTTAGAAAGACAATAATAATGTTTTGTTTAAGTTTTCACTAATTACCCAGTGTTGATTTGGCCGATGTAACTTTTGTATCTCTTTTGTTCAGTGTTTTTGCATATGGACTATTTTTGCCATACGAAATAGGGGCGTGCGTGCCAACAATTTTTTGAGTAGGGGAGGGGGGGTGTAATTTTTTTTTTACTTGAATTTAACATCAATTCTATCCCCGTCATTTAAAAAGTCATTGGTGTCCTCCACAGGGAAAATTTTGATTTTAAGAGCAAAAAGGTGCAATATAAGCAGTTCTCGAATGTAGATATTGAGTAATCGCTAACAGAAATATTAATGTATTAAAAAATTGTTAGTAACAATACATTAAAGAAACCTTGGAAAATTAGCAATTCAAGGGGAAAAATTGTGATATTTAAGCAGTTTTCATATCTATAAACTAAATAATCAGTTGAAGAATTTATTTCGCTGTATACACGACTGCAATTGAAGGGAAGGAAACACAATAGACTTTACGAACAATTAAAAACGGTAATTCTACAAAATTTTTATTACATTTGAGGAAAATTAAACAGAAGCGTATACATCAGAATATCAGTTTTGGGTAGCATTATGTACCAAAATCAACGCAATAATACTGTACAGTCATAGCAAACTATTTAGCCTTAATATTTCAAGTTGGAAAACAGGTGATAAATGAGGTTCTGCAACTTCTACTGTAGTTCGAAAAAGAAATAATTTACAACCTCAAACATTACATTTGAACTAGTGAGAAAAATTATTTATAGTACTGGGAATGCGGGATAAGAGACAAAGACAAGATAAGAATTACATTCAAAAGATACAAGTGACATTGCTCAATCTCAATCTTTTTATAATTTACTTTTTGCTTCATCTTTTCAAAACAAATTTCACCATATAGTATTTCAAAATAATGATAAACTACAGCATAATAAAAAGTAACCTATACGAGCAACAGAAATAAAATAACGGCACCCTTTGCAGATAATTCTTTTTTTAAGGGCTATCAGGCCACACCATATTGTAGCAGGTTTTGGATACTAGCACATCTGTTGTGTGTTTAGAGAATCATTCTCTTCGTAGCTGAAATGGCTCCACAGATTCACATAGGAGAGCAGCTCACTCGCACACTAGATCACATGGTTTTTGCCAACTCCTCACATCACTCCGCACTTCTCGCATTCCACTGTCACATCTTTTCCCTTGTCACTCTTCCTTGAATCACTCCCCCCCACCCCCCCGGACTAGTTGCCGTTCTCTTTTTGCCGTTCTCTTTCCCTCACAACATTCCTTTCAAAGGCTGTATCATTGTTGCCAACCTAGGCAGATTGACGTATTGTGCGCACACCGGCTCTGAGTCCCTGGCTTGTATGTAATGTCCGTACTAAACGTCATATACGCTACAGTAACACAGCGGCAAACACACCCTAACTTACGACATTACTGCGGTTAGTACGTGTGTCAACATTACATTTGCCTCGTTCCATTATTTACATGTTTATGGACGAAAAACGCATACCCACCAGGGACTCAGAGCTGGCACGCGGACAGTAGTCAAGTAACATTCAGTGATCAAGAATTGGTGTATTATATGCAGTTTCTAAACCGTGTAAGAGTTCGGCAAAAATGTCCAAGTGGCGCCAAGGTGTTACAAAGGGACAAAAAAATACCAAACGATCCAAAATTATTAAACGGCTTAAGCATGTAAACAGAAGTAAGCAAACGTTACAACTTCCATAAGTGAAGGACAATAGTACATCAGCAGTAGGAGCTATAATAATACTTAAAGTATTATGTTAAATTTTTTTTTAAAGATAGTATTTAAAATTTACTTAACGTTTTTATTTTATGTTACTATAAGATTATACTCAGTGGTAACAGGACCTTTTGTCATACGACGAGTAGGAAACTTACATAAACCGGGATACTGGCCTGGGATGGTTCCCTCTGCCAGTTTCTGCAATTGTGTTAAAAATCTGTGATGCCATCTCTAATGACCTCGATGTCGACGAGAGGTTAAGCATTATACAAATTGGGTTCAATCCCAGTGGAATTGCGTGGAATTTTCACTGCTCGGAATTCATTGATCTGTAGGAAGGGCACATATATAAACATTACCCCTTCCCAAGCATCAAAACGCGTTGAAACAATACAAATTTTTAAACATTGATCACATCTCATTTGATTTATATGACTTCTGATTATAGATGATTCGGAATAAAGTGAACACTCAAAAAAGCCCTGATTTATTTCTATTTCCTGCCAGTTTATATCTTTCCGCCGATGTTAACACAAATAATGCCACGTGCTTTTATTTACAAAGGGTCGTGCAATGTTTACAACTACATTACACTGCTCCGATGAATTTTAGCTACAATATCTACTCATTAAATGCACGGGGGCTGAATGTAAGATATAAAAAAAAGTAATGTTATTTATAAATACCTGGGAGTTAATGTCTGGTTTCTGTCCATCGACTAATCTAAACAACACGAATTATTGCCGTTACAAATCTCGTAAATGAGGGCATATTTTATTTGAATTTGTAACGCAAAACCGCCACTACAACAGACATGACACATGCTATTCAATAATTCAAGTTTCGTTCAGTTCTACTGCCACAAACAACGACGACGCGCTTCAGAAACAATAAACAATGTATTTTCTTAACATGTGAAGTAAAAAGTATGTTGTTTTTAGGCTAGCAAACATAAAACATAATGTACAGATTACCGATGGTTTCACATCATTTCGGCAATGATACTCAAAGTTATTTCCAATACTTTTGAATGTGTATATACGCAAAACGGGCAAACGCACTCAAATGATGCAACCAAATATGCAACTTGGCGGCGAGAACCTAACTCTGATACCACCTGTTGGTGGAGTTTTGAACTGTCTGAAGCACGGAGCAAGAGATAACGGCCACGGCGACTCGAGGTCGACGATAGCATCACATAATTCTCGCGCCAATCGAGTCTAATTATAATGTATGTATGGATGTCAATAAGATCATAAGTAAATATTTTGAAGTGTATTAAATACAGACAGGTCGAGTTCATCATATGTTCTTTCACTAATGTTGTATTCAAATAGGAAAATACACGGAACTACGTACCAACCATACAAGCAGTAAAGTAACTCTTGTTAGTGGTGATGTATACGTAGTAACGGCTAGTGATTTTTTCAAAGGTTAAATCTTTAGTGCTCACTTTATTCCGAATGGCCTATAATTGGTTTTCTCCTTCAGTACTGTATATGGCATGCACTTAAGAAGTCGTATGGAATTAAAAATTAAAAATTTTTTTAGCTAAGGAAATAGAAGTACAGAACAAAGTGTGTTCACATACCTACATATATTCATATACATCTGAAATGCTGATTTAGGGACTTCTTACAATGCGGAGAGAATATTTTAAAGCCAATTTAGGGCAAAACCTATCGAGAATAACATTTTAATTGAATATTTTCATGCTGGTGCTGGTTGGCACAGTTGCCAGAGATTTTGCCTCAAACCAAGGTGATCCATGTTTGATCCCCGGTAGAGTCGGTCCTCAATTTTTTGCATGTGTGAAATGTGGCAGGCGTTTCCATTGTCCAGCAAGATTTTTTTGGGAAACTCCCACTTCCCGGCACTTCGCGCTTCGTCGCTTTTCAATTGTGGGCTTCATTTCATTTCATCAATCAGGGTTCAGTATACAAACGCCATAGAGTCCCCAGTTTAGGTGTCAAGGGTGTGACGTTCTCCCATTGAATACCATTTCCATGCGATATTTTAGGGTAACTGAGTACGACTGTCTTGGATATTCAATATTTTCCACGTAACAAGTCTTCCAGAAGACTAACTACCCATTTTTGTGACTTTTCATACCCTAAATATTATTCTCCTACTCATTTTTCAGTGTTAGATAGTAAATTACCTTAATATTGACTGAAATTTGCTGGGATATATTAAATATTATGCTAATTATTATTTTCGAGCAAATATCAGACAGTATTTACTATCTTGCTGTAGAATGCAAAAAGCATATAAAGTAATGTGCAAAAATGTGATACGTCTGTTTGAAAGCTGGTACAGGGGAAAATGCTGTAAATCAAAGCCTGCCATGGACCATCGCCCTTACATATTTATTTTGAATTATTTATGAGAGAACTCTAACAAATAAATTCTAGCACTTTATCCAATTTTGTCGATGAAGTCGTAAAAAGGCATTTACATATAAACTAAATGTCGACTATACGGGAGTGTAACGCACATAGAAAATTTTTTATTCTGCAAAAATTAAATATGCCATGTTATTACGCAATTCTTATTTTACAGTTTAAATATTATTTTTATGTGGGATATATTGTTATTATGAAAAACATAATAATTTCCGGGTTAACAATTAAACTATAAATAAATTGAAATTAAACACTGTGTCTCTGTTTCATGATCATTGGTATTTGCAATACAATTCTATGATGTTGGCCATTCTATTCATGGAATACGGGCTCTTATAAGTAAGGATATTTTTTTGCCTTTTAAACATTGTTGATCTGAATGTACCCTTACCAGCATTTTTCTGTGTTCGTAATGATAAATCACAAGTTCTACAGAAAATTAAGAAACAAATTCATGGTAAGACTATTGTAATTAACTTCGTAAAGGATATTCAGGTTTTTAACTATTTGACAATATACTTGAGAGTGACTTAAAAGACTGCCAAAATCTGAGTTAAACTGAAAGCCGGCTACACCATACAATTATTTTTTTTAATTGTGTAGAGTAAGAAATATAATTGTTTTTAAACAATATGAAAATTGTACTATTTATGCCAAATACTGCTTCTACATATTGTGGTGTTAGTGAAATGTAATTGGTTAGAAAGAAAATAATAACTGTTATACTTAATTCACATTTATTTCGCGTTGTCGATTTGACTTCAGATGTTTTGAAAACTTTACGGATGGCTTACTCCACAGTAAGTGAAAATATTGTGCCCGTTAAGTTTCTAAATAACATTTGTAATTTTTTTTTGCATTTGCCGGTAATACGCGGCTCAGATATTTCCATGATATTTTAGTACAGTCTACTATTGTATCACATTCATAGGTCGTTTAGTAGCGTGTTTGTGTCCTGGTTTAAACTACGCGGCCAGTATATTGTCACTCACCCCTCCTCCCTCTTCCAGACATTTGACCAGCAACAATTTTCGTATATTATACGTGTATCACTATCATGCTTTCATTAACGAGTAAACTTTGAGTACAAAGCGTGAAGTCAGGAAATAATATGACATACCTATCATTTAAATGTTTTAAATATAAATTTAATTAAATGGTTCAGTATTTCATACCACTACAATTCGTGCTGCTTTCAGTTTAAATTTAAATGTATGAAATATTATTATCAGTTCACTTTTTTTTTAGAAATTGTAACCAGTTTTCGGATTACGCAAACTTATTTCCTCGCATTTGTAAGAAACCAATGTTTCAAAACAGCTATATATTTTTAAAAGTGAAAATAGTTTTGATCAGTTTGTAATAGTTCAATGCAAGGATAAAATTATAATACGACCTACAAGCATTTAAATTGAAAATTATGTTTGTACTAGATAGTAGAGTTTATTGTGTTTACACTGGGTGACATTATTTTTATTACATAGGATTTTCCTCACATCCTGTAACACAATAGGCTGAAATGCATGTAAAATATTTCACGGGTGAGTACTCTCCTTTACCAGGCTGTCAGAAAAATGTGTAGACACACACACACTCTCTCTCTTTCTCTCTCTCTCCATTAGTTTGAATGAAATCTATCACAAATGCCTTTTCGGAACTAACTCTAATGAAGGTAATATTTGGTTAACACACCTATATCTTTTAAATGCCCTTAAATACTTTTTTATTTTTATACATGTTATGCACACAATTTCAAGTTATTAGTATTTTATTTTGATAAATTAAAGATTGAGTTATTTCTTTATTATTTTCTCTTGGTGATAAAGCATTTCCTGTATGCCCTATTGATTCTAGTTATTTGATTTATTTTATGTAAAACCAAATTCTTTGATTAAATTTTCCAGTGCTCCGATGCAGTAATGCGGAACTTTGGAAGTTTATTTGAAAATAGTGCCACATACACTGCATAAAATCTTATGTTATACGAGTTCTTAAACAGCAAACTAATTATTCCATTTAGTAAGGAACTCTTATCAAACAATATAGTCATGGGAATCGACAAAGGCATGAAATAAGGAACCATCGAGGCATTCATCTAGAGTGATCCCGGAAAACCCTGTAAAACTGAAATCAGAATGATCGGGCCAGGAATAAAACACAATAATTGAATATAATTGAGATCCGTCTGTTAGAATGACAAACAGTTTTAAAACAGCAAAAACGGACACAATTTGTGCACATTATATTCAATGACAGTGACAGTGAGGTAGGCCTATTATAAAACAAGCCATACAAAAAGAAGTCTGAAAAAAAACTATCCTTAAAACTTGAAGTAAATGTGAGATACAAAGCAAGTTGGAGCAGTGGTAATACACTCGCCTTGCATTAGGGAGGATTCGGGTACGACACCCGCCTCAGACCATCCTGACATTTTTAAAGGAAAGTTAGTAGGTGAAACTTTTGAATGATAACTAACCATATCGTGGCTGATGAAACTAACCTTAAATTAAAACCATCTATATTATCTGATCAGGTTGGCTAATAAGTATTTATTGTACATAAGCACAATTTTCCCCAGTTTTAAGCACGATAATTCTCACAGGATTAATTGTGTTTATAAAAAAATTATTTTCTTAAGGACGTAGTGGCATCTACAGATAAAACCAAATTTTTTAAATAAATAATTTAATATTATTCATGTCAAAACTGTAGAAGGCGCATTACTCGAAGTAACATAACATTACTTCAGTACTATACAGTGTAGTGTTAAAACGGTTTTAAAAAATTGGGTGAAATATTTGGTGGACAGTTCAGATTCACTGGCTATCAGATCGACAATACATATTTGTCATAATACTTGCGCAGTTTGCCATGCCTAGCCATGTTCCAGCTATCTCGATGCAGAACTGATATCAAGTCTTGTAAAGTAACTGAAGTTGTGATGTCAACGAGGAAAGCATTACCATGAAACACGAACCAAACTGCAGCTCTTTGCCGCACGGAAGGAAATAAAAAATGTCACAATGAGGTAGCTGGTTGTCGCAGATATACCCTTGAACATAATTTATATTTATTTTCACACTCTTCTGAGCTACCAAATTCTATGGTGGAGGGGATAGAAAATAATGTCAGTGAAATATAATATATTGTTACAACTTTGAGACATACACTTCATATGTGGGCAATTCCCATAAATTCTTTTGTGATAGAGGTCTTCTAATTTTAAATAAAAGAGTTAAATTAAGTACTGGATTTAATAGCTCACAAAGCTACGAAATATACAAAACAGTAATAAACTATAACTCTCACAACACAATTAGTTATGCACACAATTACCACTGTGTCACAGACAGGTTAATTAACTTTGACAATTTAAGCACAAAAAAAATGTCTACCATCAATTAATTAAACAGTACAAATCTCAATAAAATTCAGTCATATATACAATCAACAGTCTTTCAAGTAGTGATAGTGTACAACCTTAATAGTCCGCCGTGGTGATGAATCGTCGTGTGCTGTCAATACAGGCCCCATCTAGCCCGCCATCAAAAACACAGCATGCAACACTGCCCCCTCCTTAAGTCTGTTCGTCTCGAACAGACATAACAGCCTCAGGTCCATCGTAGAGGGCTAATCTATCGATGTGTACAAATTTAGGTCCTCTCGCCCGAGAGCCTCGACGAACAATTCTCACCACAAAATCATTTATCTTCTTGACTATTTCATAAGGGCCTTCCCAATTCTTCTGCAGATTGGGACAATTCCCCTTCTTTCTCGGAGGGTTGTACAACCACACTATCTGACCTTCTTGAAATGTTTCATCTGGTGCATTCCTATCGTAGCGAGTCTTCATCCTTTTGATGCTAAGGTGTCGCCAGGCAAAGTTGTGAGTGTGAACCAACTTGCGACGTAACTCGCTGGCATACACTGGAGATGCAATCTGGTCTTCCTCTGCCGGTTGTCTGAACATCAGGTCGCTCGGGAGACGGAGCTCCCTTCCAAACAGCATTCTGGACGGTTTCACATTAGTTGCTTCATGAATAGCAGAGCGGTATGCTAGCAGAAATAGCGGTACTTTGGAGTCCCAATCCTTTTGATTACCAGATACAAAGATGGATAGGTACTGATCCAGAGTGCGATTTAGGCGTTCGACCATTCCATCAGACTGTGGATGTAGTGGAGTGGTTCGGGTCTTCTTTATACCCATTATCTTCATCAATTCTTGGAAAAGGGCCACTTCGAAATTCCGCCCTTGGTCCGAGTGAAGCTCCAATGGTACCCCGAACCTTGAGAACACATGTTCGACCAGTGCATCAGCCACCTTGCTGGCCTCTTGATTCGGTATGGGAAGAACCTCTAGCCATTTGGTGAAGTATTCCTGCACCACCAGCAAGTACCGATTGTTTCTCTCGGTTATCGGCAAGGGACCCAAGATGTCAACCGCCATTCTCTCGAATGGGGCACCAACATTGTACTTCTGGAGACGACTTCGGCCCCTGACCCTCGGTCCTTTCTTTACGGCACAGTCCTCACACATTCGGCACCATCTGTCGACATCTTCACGGCAATGAAGCCAGTAAAATCTCTCTCGAACCTTGTTGAGTGTCTTATTAATGCCGAAATGACCACCTGACACAGAATTATGGAGCTCCTTCAGGACCTCTGGGACCTTGTTCCCTGCGAGGACCAACTGTAGGTGTTCATGTCTGCCATCCGCACTCTCCCAGTTCAGGTAAAGGACACCATTCCTTAGAACAAGTGAATTCCACTGTGCCCAATATGCATTAGTTGTAGCACTCTTTTCAGATAGCTCCTGCCATTCTGGCCGGTGGTCCTGCTCTTTCCAATCCAGTATTGGGCACAAATCTGGGTCACTTTGTTGTTGTTCTCTTATTTTGTCGTCAGTCCAGGAGAACATACTATCGGCTGTTGATGCCTGAAGCCTTGTTGTTCTAACATACCGCACTCCTTCGCTTTTCTCCTCTTGCCGTTCGCAATGGCGACAATTGGCATCACAAGGCCTGCGGGATAATGCATCTGCATTATTATGGGAATGACCAGCACTGTGTTGTATATCAAAGTTGTATTCTTGAAAGTGTTGTATATATCGAGCTATTTGTCCTTCGGGATTCTTAAAGTTTAGTAGCCAGCGTAGAGCAGCATGATCTGTTCGCAAAATAAAGTGTCTGCCATATAAGTAGTGGTGGAAATGATAATGGTCTTCACCATTGCCAATAGCTCCCTGCGAGTGACACAATAATTTCTCTCTGGTTTCTGCAGCACTTTGCTGAAATATTCTAGCGGCTTCTCTACTCCATCTTGAACCTGTGATAGCACAGCACCGATGCCTACATCACTCGCGTCTGTGTCCAATATAAACTCGCCTTCATTATCGGCGAAGCCCAAAACTGGAGGGGACATTAAAACCTATTTTAACTTTCTGAAAGGGGCTTCACATTCAGGTGTGCACAGAAATTTTCTTTTCGCTTCAGTAAGCTCATGTAGTGGCTTGGAAACTGTAGCAAGTCCATGGACAAATCGCTGATAATAAGCGCAGAGTCCAAGAAAGCTCCTCACCTGTGTCCTGTGTGTTGGTTGTGGCCAGTCTTTTATTGTCCTGGTGACCCTTACCTGCTGCGACGCTAGCACACTCTACCCTCCAACATCAGAAGTAAACATTGGAACAAACATGGCTGCGCCCAGCACACGACAGCAGCGCCGCCTAGCAGACGACGGAAAAAGCAAAGTGCGACACCAGTGCCGCCTAGCAACCAATGTCGGAATCATGACGTCACGGGCAGACGAAAATAAGTGACAGTCGAAAAAAATGTGACGTCACAAGCAGACGACGTAAACAAACATGGCGGCTGCGTAGCAGCCGACGAGTGGGAAAAACAAGTGAGAGTCGAAAAAAAACGTGACGTCACAAGCAGACGACGTAAACAAACATGGCGGCTGTTAGCAGATGACGTAAATAAAGTGAGAGTGGAAAAAAAAACATATTTGAAAATCAAAAGTCAAATTTGGAAAATCCAAAAACAACATGGCGGACATGACGTCATCCAGGATGTTGGATGTTACGCAATTCAAGGTGGTGGACAGTTACGTAATTCAAGATGGCGGATAGTTACATCACGGCAGACATGTTGATAGCGTCATCAGCTGCTCCACTGCTCCACAGCCAGGAGCCAGTGTCCCCGCGCTCTCTATTAGTGGCATATAGCCGGTTTAAGCACAGAGCGTTGAGGGCGAGGAGCCGAGGAGCCGCTGATGACGCAATCTAGATGGCCGCCGTGACGTCACCGTCCGCCATCTTGTTTGACGTAACGTCCGCCATGTTTACTGATGTCACGTCCACCATCTTGTTTTTGGTTTTTGGGTTTTTAAAATTTGGATTTTCCGAATTTGGTTTTTTGGATTTTCCAAATTTGATTTTTGATATTTCAAATTTGATTTTTGAATTTCGATTTTTTCGACTCTCACATGTCTTACGTCATCTGCTACGCAGCCGCCATGTTTGTTTACGTCGTCTGCTTGTGACGTCACATTTTTTTCGTCTTCTGCTCGTGACGTCATGATTCCTTCGTTGGCTGCTAGGCAGCGCTGCAGTCGCCATATTTGTTTTCTCCTTTGTGTGCTAGGCGGCGCTAGTGTCGCCATGTTTGTTTTCTCTCTCGTCTGCTAGGCGGCGCTAGTGTAAAATATGTAATAAGTTAAGAATCCTAATTTAGTTAATTTAATTAATTACATAAGCCGTTCATCCCAAGCGAACCTGGCTGCGCCCAGGACAGCAAAGTTGTTACAGTACAAATGCTAGACTCATTTTTTATCTATCTGAGGCCTACTACTCAAACAGACACGCCACCTATTGGTAAATCTAGAATTTTAATTTGTCACTAAAAAATAACTTTTTGATTTCTCTTCCTTTTTAGGTGAGATTATGCTACAGGCCATAGAATCGTGTATAACTGCACACAGTACATGCATATTAAGGCAGTGTCCTGTGTGCTACTGGTTGAAGTGGATGGAAAGTGAGTAAACAAGACAAAATAATTAAATACATGTGTTCTGCATGGAAGAAAATCACAGGTGGGTGATTAGGGAGAAAATTGGGCACTGTGGGAGGTATCAAATAATTTTGCTTTGGAAGTGTATGGGGAGCAAACAACAATAAAGATGGATGTGAGTTAAGTGACTACGGCACCCGGGCAGGTGGTCTGTGCTACTAACTGCTGCAAACTGTGCACAGCATGAGGGAAAATACAAATCCTTAAGCATTCCATATTAATTTTTTAAAGTTTTTTTTTCTCCAGCCATGGTTGGTGAAAACCCCAGATGCAAAGTTTACAGATAAAGCCGGCTGACTGATTTCTGTAAATTGTGGTATACTACAAAATTTTATTTCAAACAGACAATAGGGATGGCAGTATTTGGAAACTACTGATCTCATGACATAAATACTGAGTAAACCCAACTTTGATACACATCAATATTAAAGTTTGGAAGAGAGTTGTACAACCTTTGCATCTCTCACGAGAAAGTTGGCCTATAGCTGTTGACAAGTTTATGGTATAGCACTGATTAGCACCATGTTTCTCTTTACTTCCAAGTTAATTCTTTACATGTATCATTGGTGACATGCTAATAGCTAATTCCAGACATTCAGATAGATTTATGAAATTTGTGGAAAATTGTAATATTGTTGATTACAGTAAACTCCCGATTATCAGTGTACCAATTAAATGATTTTCGGATTATCTGTGCAGCAATCAGTGCATTTAAAACTGTAAACAATTTTTTTGTTCAAAAACCTTTTGGAACATAATAATATTAACGAGATTTCAACATTAAATTTTCTCGTGTTTACCATTCACTCAAGACATATTTTCATTTATTTTGAGAAAAACTATGCACTAGAGATGAATAAATACAATGTTTGTAGGAAAAACTGTGACATGATATGGTATTTGAGTAAATTATAAATAAAACCCTTTTTTTTTTTATTTTTATATAGGCAAATACATTATTTTCAGAGTTACAGTGTTTCCCAGTTATCCATATGTAGCCAAGTATTAATTAACAATGATAGTTGGGAGTTTACCGTAGTTACATTTATCATGGTATTTCAGAGTAATTCACAAAATTATCAGTAAATTGATAAAAATTATTTCATTAAACTTAACTATCCCTACTATACATTTCAAAAATGTATTCAAACATTTATAAATTATTACTAACTTTACCTTGCATGGATTACACACTTTTCCTTCAAATACTGGGTGATTGCTTCTCAGAGTAGTGTTATTTTTTCGGCACATGAGGCAAATATCTTTAACTGAGGTGATTTGCTCTGAAACAATATTTCCAGTTTTATCAGAACTACCAAAAATGAAACTTTTATATTAACATAATAGAGGAAAAAAGTTATTTTAAATACAACAAGTTTATATCACGTTATTATTTGTAATATCATTTTAAAACTTGAAAAAATTTTAACAACGTGGGAAAAAGCATTTTTTCCCTGTTTTCGGTGCAGTACCCATACTGAATTATATTTCTCTTTCTTTTTAGGCAACATTATACAGCAGGTCACTGAATCGTGTATAACTACACTCAGTAAATGCATTTCAAGGCCATGTCCTAAATGAAGTTGAAGTGGGCAGGCAACAAGTGGGTAAACAAGACAATGGAATTAAATACATGTGTTCTACATGGAAGTGGTTTGCGGGCGGACAGCACAGGAGGAAAGCAGGTGCTGTGGTAGATATCAAATAATTTTGTTTTGGAAGTATACAGTGAACAAGCTACAAGCAAGGTGAATGTGAGTGGAGCAACGCCACCACCCGGGCTGCCAGCATGACGCACATTCAACACTGCATTGTTTCTTTGTTGCCCCTGCCCGCTTACCACCGCTTACCACACCCACCTTGCACACCGCAAAAGAAGCAAGACAACATGAGTCTAGAAGCTCTCATGCACTGCGAGTGGTGCGCTAGTAGTTCATGCAGCAAACTATTCACGGTGGGTAAGAAAACACAAATTCTTAAGCATTTCATATGCATATAAATATTTTTTTAAGTTTTTTTCACATTTTTTAACCCATAGTAGGTGAAAACCACAGATGCAATTTCTGCAGATAAGGCAGGCCAAATGTTATTCCTTAATGCCAGTGTTTATTAGAGCAACAAATGGAAACAGCAGATTATATTCAGCATCAGAGAAATGAAAAATTACAAATATCTGTTCAAACAATTCCAATGGTACAATAGTAGTAGAGGAGTGGATTCAGGCACAGGGATGGATTTCTCAGGTTAGTAATTGCATGATTTTACATGATAACATTCAACTTCTCCCACATAGTAACAAAGTAACTCAAATGAAGTATAATTATCAAGAAACTAATATTCCCGTTAATGATGGAAGAAATTAAAGAACTTGAAATTGATCCAGTGAATAGTAATTACTGAACTAAAGTCGATTTAACAAATTTCATGTCACAAATTAAGCAATTAAAAAGTCAAAAAAACACTAACTTCTAGTTAAGAGAACAATTTCATGTGTATCTATGTGTCTGGGTCTGGGAATCGTCGTACTTGCCCTGTTCTGTAAGGGGCAACAACTAGTATCCCTGGTAACAACACATCTACAGAGGAAGGAGAGCCGACAATGTAAGCCAATTGCAGTTCCTGATGCTTCACCAGAGGGTCAAGCTGAGAACATTGAGCTGTGCAAGATCCAGAGCAGAGACCAGCATCCTATTCCAGTATCCAGTGTTCCAGTTCCAGCTCAACATAGTCGTTATGACCTGCATTTGTCGTAATGCCATCATCTGAAGTAACTATTCAAGAAGTATAATAAAGTGTTTGTGAAAAGTGATGAAAGCAGAGTAAATAACTGATTGCAATATTTAAGGAAAACCATAAGGTAAGAAAATACTAAAGTAAAAAATATATCTTAATTTGCAAAATTTAAGTAATGAAAATATAGTTGTATTCAATTAATTGCAAGTTATTACTAAATTTGCTTATTGTGTTACCTATTTAATTCATAACAATGCCTCATAAATGTAAGAAGTAGTAGATGTTTAATTGTATGATTTTTTATTGTATTAACATTGAAATAAAAAGAAATCAAATTATAGACACTGCATAAAATAAATACAAATTCTATAGTAGCATAAATGACCCATATCAAAGACACTTATTACCCAATGTATGACAATGCAATACGTAAGAAAGAACCGTCTTTAATTACCTAATCAATGAATTATATAATGATTAGAAAGTGTACTATGTATTTATTATGTATTGCTTAAAGTATATTTTGTTATGTATTAATTTGTTTCAGAACTTAATATATTGTAATACTGATTGATACATGAACAGTTCTAATGGGACAAGCTGACACATAGTGATATCTCTTTATGATATTTCAACTTTTTGAATCGCAAAGTTGATTATAAGTTAAAATAACTTTTGTCCTATTAGAAAAAATTTCCTAACATTTTCTTGACTAAGAAACAGATTCATTTGTTTCAAGAACAGAAGATTAGAGTTGCGCGCTACACAGCAAATGATATTAGTATGACCGAAACCACACATCCATTAGCGGCAATGTGATTACCGTGTCGACCAACACTTCACGTTAAAAGCACGAGGGGCAAGATAAAGTCACTGCACTTGCAGACTCTGCAGTCCGACCAAGTTAGCTTTGCCAATAATTTTTATTTTTTGTTTATTTCTATCTTTCATGTTCTTTAGTTTTGGTTTTTGGGTGTGATGACTACAGCTAAACTTGGCTTGTTTTCTCATTTTTGTTTCTTTTTATTTTTTCTTAGTCTCATTCCAAGATTCCTGGGACAACATAATATTGCAAAGGGGCATGTCCACAATATTACAGTACGTTAGTCAGTCCCATTGCAAGAATCGTTCAAAGACATTACTGCCTAAAATACCAGTGGTATACACTTATGACTGACAGCTACAGCTAAGTGTGGCGCATAAATTGATGGAAACTGTAGCAAACCAATGCAATGGTCAATGATGATTCAGAGTTTTGATTTTGTAGTGGAACATGTACCAGTTGCCCAGACGACCTAGTCAACATGTTGTTTATGAACACTGAGCTCAGAAATGTGTACACATAATCCTGATGAATGAGAGAAGACGTTGCCACCCATCAATGCAATCACTTTCAGCAACAAGGCCCCACCACCATGATTCACTTATATTAGCATTCATGACGTGCTAGACCCTCAGCTTACTGCACAACAGCTACATACACAACTATGTAGAGCGCAGGAATTTAATCATGACTCAACATTATACGTATAAGTGTGAACCTAGCATGCCATATTGATTGGAGGGTAGTCTAGCAGACCCTCGAAATGATGCCTGGCAGGCGTAAGATAAAGTGGAGAATTTAAGTTCCAAAGGCAGGCACTTATAATTGGTATGCACACAATGACCACCTAGCTGGACATCCTGGTACTGAACAAACACACAGAAACATGGATTGATAGTACCATTGTTAAGATACGGCAAAGGAAATTAGGTAATAAGTCTATATATCTCAAATCTAAAACATTTTCAACGCCTTTTGCCCATATAGCAAATATCATTAATAGCCATGCATACCAACACAGACATTTGACATGGTAGCACTTGAACTGATGGGGCCCAACCATTGTAGCTCCAAGGCAAACATTTTTAAATAGTTGTCACTGACTTATTTTCACGATTAACTGAAGCCTACTCAGAAAGCAGTGTACGCACCCAGGTCATAGCAAGGGCATTATCATTCTCCATGTTTTGTTTACCCTGAGTGCTCCTGACGGATAACAGGACACAATTCACTGGACACCACTAGTGCAACATATGTAAACAATGGAAGGTGGAGCACCACACCACTGCCTACTATTACCTTACAGTGAATCCTACCACACAAAGGAACCAGGAATTCAAAGTGCAACTACGCATGCGCTTTGGAGTGGACCATACTATCTGGGTACAGCACATTCCAGTGGCCTTATTTTGTTTACACATTCACACCAACGTGCAACAGGCAAGTCAACAGCCAAATTCCTGCAAAGCTGGAGCTTAGCATGAGCATGAGAATTGAATTGAACTGGAACCTATGCAGCCAAGTGAACAGGCACGACAGCAAACACTTAGTGAGGTATGCGAGGCAGAGGATCACTACATTGCCAAGTGGACACCCACTACCACTCATCAACCACGAGATCTACATCCAGGGGACTAAGTATAGTAGGTGTAACACTTATGAGTTGTGAGGTGTATTTACGCTGGGGTATTTACATTAATTGAAATTGTGTTGTTTGCTTTGTTAAGATAGCGTGCCTGCAAAACGTAATTTTGTTGATCTTTGCAAGTTAAATCATGTTTAAGATTTTATTTTATTTCAGCTATTGATAAGTTTGCCTGACATTACTTTGTACCAACATACTCTTAGAGAATATCAATGAAATTTTTATCAAAAGATCAAACTATCATTAACTTTTTTAATTTTCAAGTAGCGACTAAGGTTTGTATATTCACCTGAACACTGATAGGTGACACACCCAGGACATAAAGAAACACCCACAGTTCTTAGAAAGCAGAAACTTTCGTACTGGCCTAACTGCCAAGAAAAGTGGTCCACATTGTGTGACAGTCAGATTGGGATGCAGGAAAAAAGCAAGGTGAGCAAGTGGTATCTAGCTCAAGACAAATGTTTTACGCACTGACGCGTCACATGGATGTGCTGATTTAACGGAGCTCAGCAGGATCAAGGTCAGAGTACAAATGCACCCACACCAATTGAAGTCGATAGCATGTCAGAGGAAACAGATAGAGCAGATGCCATAAAGCCTAGCCTCTAGAAGTCAATACGGCATTTGAGAAGACAGCTAATTCAATACCAGTCAGCCCTGGATAAGGCACCACAGATAACTACTCCTCATTCATGTCGAATTGAGGATCAAAGCCATCAGGACCACCCTTCACCCATGGCACAAAGCTGCACCAAACACTTAACACCAGTGCTGATGGCGCACATAGGGAATGCGCCAAGCAGCAGCCCCTCCACTCTTGACACCCTCACGTGGTATATTTGATGCCAATGTCTCCAGAACTGTAACCATATAATCAAAGTTGGCAGAGAGATGCCCGCAGATGATGTGTAAATATTGATTGACGAAATGTGGGGTAAAACTACCAACATAGCCAGCCCACAACCAGCACAGCATCACACAGAACAATCAGCAGCATCACCAGCAGCAACCTCAAGCATCTCAATGAAAGAGTCTGCACCAACAGACACATCACCACGGTTGGCTCGATGGCCACCTCCACCAATGGTGACAGTTATGTCTTATGTAATTTGGTCAACACGTCACTGTCATGTTTATATGCTCTAGGGAGCTCTATAGCTATTAAATAACGTACTACGCCTGATGTTTATAACACTCTTTAATACTATCACTTGGCATTGTACAAGATACCACACAATGATATTACCGCCATGTATATCTGCCGGCAACACCTCAACAGGGCTACCAACCCCATGTATATACATATACCAACATCTTTTTTTTTAAACAAAGATAACAGGGAAAACAAAGATCTGTACGAATGATTTGGTCTACTTGTCTAAAGGTCCAATCTTTGAGGAGGCACTATGTTGCTTCTAGGTCGAGGTTTTCTTTCCCCAGGTAGCTCTTGGAAACCTAGGAAATCTGACGAGAGCTTCAAAGGTTCTTAGGCATGATAACATATGTCTCCAAATTCATCCCAAACGTATCGGAATTATCAGCTCCACTACGAAACTTACTAGAAAAGAAGACAGTGTGGCATTGGAGCAGGGAACAGGAACACTCATTTCAGAGCCTAAAAGCCTGCCTCAAGTCACCTCCAGTACTTCAATATTATGACCATACAAAACCAGTAACCCTATCAGTAGATGCTAGCTGTCACTCAGTAGCATCAGTTCTGCTACAAGACAACCAACCGATCTCATATGCATAAAAATCACTCAGCAAATCCCAGTTAAAGTACAGCCAGTTAGAAAAAGAAGCCCTGGCAATTTTAGTGGCTTGCAAGAAATTCCACGAATATGTCTGGGGAAACCAAAGCGTGACAGTGGAATCCGACCACAAACCACTAGAAGCCATCTTCAAGAAGCCTATCTAAGATGCACCAGCTAGACTCCAGCGGATCTTATTTGAAGTGTTACCATACAACCCAGTAGTCACTTATAAAAAGGGAACGAAGTTATATATTGCAGAAGCGCTGAGCAGAGACTGTGAAAACATAGCCGAACAAGATGTTCCTCCTACGTATGAAGTGCATGTAGTGATACCTATGTCAAAAGACAGAGCAGCTAACCTGAAGGAAGCTATCAACCTGAGCGCAGAACTGTCAGACCTAAGACACACCATACTGAAAGGATGGCCAGAGAAATATAACCTCTTACCAGAATATCTCCATAAATTTTGGAACTATAGAGAACAACTAGCAGTCTATAACGACATCATCTTCAAAGGTACACAGATCCTGATCCCAAGTTCTATGAAATCTCTTCTGCTGTCCATCATGGCGGCTACTGTGCGAAGGATTTGTGTAGCAACTCTCCTGAAATCAAGTTCTGGCATAATTAGGCACCAGGTTTCGAACTTCACCTCTGCGAGTTAGACAAAAGGTCGCAAAACGTTATATGTAACACTCGGTGTTTTTACTGGTGGTGCTGGCACCTTGTTATTTGCACTTGACCAATCAGTGAAGGCATCGGATCTTGAACTGCACCCTCCCAAACTGCTCCAATAAGGACCAGAACGCTACTTCCCACCAAAGAAAAAATGCTCTTCCCAGCATTAGTGAAGGGTGTTCCGCAAAACCTTAAATTGTCAAAGCAAGCAGACAGTGAGACAAGAAATCTAAACAAAAAGGCCCGACCACAACTGGATATTGGAACAGAAGTACTATATAGAGAAGCTCACAAACGATGGGTTCCTGCCAAGATAGTGGGGACAGTACCGAACTCTCGTTCATACATCGTAGACACCCCAAAAGGCACATACAGAAGGAATTTGTGGTTCCTCACATCCATGAAAGGATCACAAACATCAAAGCACATCCAACCTACAAGGCAGGAGCCGGAGTCCCCCACAAAGGTAGCACCTGAACCAGTGCTACCGACACTCACCAGCACAGACAACCACGAGGCTGAAGTGCAGAGAAATGATTCCCTAGAAACATCACAGGTGCCCACCTAAGCAAACTGCCATAGAGCCACAAAGGATACTTTTCTTCTTTGGATCATGCAAGCATTCGCAGAGGATACGAAGTGTACAAGCAAGTTTGTGCAGCATGCCACAGCATGAGGTTTATAGCATATCGTAACCTAATTGGTGTCTCGCACACGGAGGCAGAAGCCAAGGCAGAGGCTGCGGAGGTCATGGTAAAAGATGGCCCTGATGAATTGGGAGAGTACTTCAACAGACCAGGCAAACTGTCTGATTATATCCCCAGTCCATATGAGAATGAAGAGGCTGCCCATGCAGCTAATCATGGAGCATATCCACCAGACCTCAGCTATATCACGTTAGCTCGTCACGGTGGTGAGGATTACATCTTCCACCTTTTGACTGGCTATTGTGACCCACCAGCTGGTGCAGTTATCAGAGAGGGCCAGTACTACAATCCGTACTTTGTTGGAGGTGCAATTAGTATGGCTCAAGCATTATATAATGAGGTAATTGAGTATTCCGATGGAACTCCGGCCACTTTCTTAAATGGGCTGCTGAGCCACACCTCAACGGGGCTACCAACCACATGTATATACATATACCTGACAGTCACTAGGATGAACAATTCACCGCTAGCACCTAACATCACATTGCCAACCATAAACAGTGAGTCAGCACTGCCAATTCCCTACCCTGTATTGCCAACCCAAGGATGAAAGGAGGAGCATTATAGCCAGCCCACAATGGCCACTGCATCACTACCAAGCACAGACTCATATGTAGGTTCGGTGGCAGAGCCACGTGCCGCAAATTACATCACATACCCAAGAGCCACTTTCACTCTGGAATCCTGCACAATCAGACCCAGGGGACGCTGCTGTATCCCCCAGTGGACATGCTGTGATGACTGCAGGTTAGCAAGCGAGCTGAAGCAGCGCCACCACACTGGTACCATGACGCCATTGGCCACAACCACCACCAACTGAAGCCACCCCAAGGCGAAGATCTCAGTGCTGTGGGGCTTAGTTGCGTACAAAATGATTCCAAAGAAGGGGTCATTTGACATTGGTGCAAATGAAATATGAAACCCTAGCATTAAACCCTAAAAATGTTATTTGCATACTAAAGAAATATTACATAAATATTTGGTAAAACCTCTGAATTTTTTTAATAGTTGTTTTCAATAGCAGTCCGGTGACTTCTTTTTCCCTAACTAGAATTTTGCAAACAATTTAGTTTCCAAGAAACAGTAAACATTTCTGTAGGGTTGTTATACATTTTGTGTTGATTAAAAGCTTAAACCTCAACAAAATAAAAAGCATGTCAACCCTAGACACTAAAAATAATTTTAGCATACAGTTGGTTTCAACAATCAACTTAAATAATTTTTTAAAAAAGTTTGAACTATGTAAATAACCGTAAATTACGGTCTAGGATGTGCTTATTTTGCTGGATAGCGGCATGTGTTGAAACTATATGCTATGAGGGGGAACAGGTACGTTATGAATATTGTGTCGTTCAGTATTTGCCCAAACCCCTCTGAATCTCCCCTTGATAAATGAATAAATACACAAAGATATGATCATTTTATTTTTTATTTCCATCAGCAGGTAATCTTCCACTGACCGAATATGTCTCCACACTACGAAATGTTTGAACAGATTGAAACAAAAAATGGGGTGTCACTTGAAATTAATTAAAATAGTAGATCCAGGCACACAGACACATGAAAAGAAGCTGCGAGGATGGTCAGAACAGGATTCTAGCCTTGGTCACCTTGAATGCAAGTTAAGAATTTCACCTGTGTGCCACGTTGCTTGGTGTAGAGCTCAAAACAACTTTCCATATAAATGTATGCTAGTTTACTCAATTAGTGGTATTCTCTTATAAATAGAGAGATTATTTCATAATTATAGTTACTGACACTTTGACTGGATTTAGTTGCTTGGACATACGCCATTGCAAAATAAATGACTGTCAAAGAAAACTAAATACAATGGAAAAACATAAATACAGTATGCTTTAGTAAACAGGATACATACACAACATAAAATTTGAAACAAAATAAATGGAATTGGGTCAAATAAAAAACGGAAAAAACAGATAATAAACTAAAATAATAATAAAAAAATTAAAAATAAAAAAGAAACCCAAGTTAACATGTTACACAACGATGAGATAAAATAAAACACAGTAGATATCAGACAGAAAAAAAAAACCCACAAACGACTTAACGAAGAGATGAATCAAAACATGAATGATATCAGACACGATCAGAAAAACAAAAAATGACATAACAATGAGATAAAACAAAACACAGTAGTTTTCTAGACAGTCTGTATTATGAAGTTTCAGGAACTGGAATCTGTTCCCGTCATCAGGCAGACACACAGGATTAACCCTCTTATACTGCTCAGCCAATGGGAGACAGGCTGTCTCCTGATTGCTTGCGCAGCATTGACACTCTCTCTCGAGCGGGATGAGATCAATTTAATTTAGATGTTATATGAGATGTTAGGGTGGGCGCCAGCAATACTCCCCAGTATTACACTTCGAGACTCTTACACTCAGGGGGTGGTCTGTCCAGGTACTGTTAATGATCCCACTCGACGGTGTTACTGATTGTTTTATACTGATAGGTACATGAGCACTAGG
>PNEQ01074369.1:0-32427 GCA_003012365.1 Medauroidea extradentata
TAGTTAATTTGAGTTACTTATTTTTCACTCAAATAATCTTAAAAAAAAAATAGAGTGGCACAAAGTCATCCCTCCCAGCTGTCACAAATTCACCCCGATATATATACATATATATATATACACACACAACACACACACACATATATATATATATATATATATATATATATATATATATATATATATATATATATATATATATATATGCATAACTGTAGATCGCAAACAAACACAGCACGCGAACCTTGGACTAAAGTGATGAAGAAAATGTTGGTGGCAAAATGTGCTTTAAGATGGCTTTTTTTTTTGTGCACAACGTGGCAGTGCAGCACGGAGATGGCTCCTTATTGCGCTCCACGTCTATATTACTTTATGTATGTTAGCCTACACCAAGATAATGTACTCTCATGATTGGACTGCTCGGCATTTGATCGCGCGCTCATAACATTATGGTCAGAACAGAGGCAGTAAGATATCTGTGTAACGCAAGAGCGGACTTACTCCATGCTGCGTTGCCACATCTTGCACGTAAAATTTCATCCTACAACATTTTGCCACTGACACTTTTGTCTTTAATTTAGCCCTGTGTGTGTCAATATTTACAGGGTGTCAGGAAGCAAACACTTAATAATCACACCACGCAAATCCTGGGCTTAATTGGAGACGTAAATGTTAGTGACTAAATGTTGTACGATGACAATTCATAAAGTCCCCACTTTCGCTCTACAGATATCTTATTTATCTTACAACTACAGTTGTGACCTGCATATTGTGGGTGCAGGTTAAAAGACCGAGCAGGACAATTATGATTGAACGTTTACTTGACGTAACATACATAAAATAATATCTGGACGTGGAGCACAAGGGGGGACTTTCTCCATCGTGCAGTGTTGCCACATTGTGTACGTTTTGCCACTTACATTTTCATCTCCAATTTCACCCTGGATACACGCGGTGTGCTTATACTATGTTTGTTTGTGGACATCATATATATATATATATATATATATATATATATATATATATATATATATATATATATACACATATCGTGGGATTAATGCTACAACTAGATAACTAAGTAGCTAGAGGTATTTAATTGTAACACTGAAAACTGCTTTTGTCATACACACAGTAATTTGTTGAAATGCAAATTTGTGTTGCATCAATACTCATAATTAACACACTTATAAACGTATGTCAAAATGAACAATCATAAGGGCAGTGTAGACATATGTAGATAACTTAAAGTTGAGAAAATTAAGTTACCCAGTTCTTGCACTAAGCTGACGATATATATATATATATATATATATATATATATATATATATATATATATATATATATATATATATATATATACACATACACACAGGATGAGCCATGATCAAGTGTGTTAATTTCGTGTGAATATAGCTTACATAAAACTATGTCGAAAATGTGTTTTAAATTTGTTCCTAAAGTGAAAATTGTGGGACTAATGCTACCCTGAACATAGACTTTAACGAAACGTTGTACAGTGTCTTAAAAATGACTTTACTTCACTCCCAGTAATATAGTTAGACAATGTCATTGGCCCATCTATGTTCAAATAGGGCACGACACTTTTCTTCTGCTTCCAGCTTCGGAACACTTTACTGTAACTCATGTTCTACTACAGAATATTAAACAGGCTCGTAAGATTAATAATAACGGTAGTACTGTCGGAAATGTCTAGAGTTGGCCGTTTTCGAGATAACCGCATGTAAAATAATGCCTTGTTTGTAACGCCTGAAACATATGCAGGCATTGCGACTTTCATGCACGGCGCGTAACCGAACTAATAGGTGTGTTGCAATAATACTGCTTAGACGGATTTATCATCTAAGATTTATTACTCGGATTGCGTAAAAGTAAGTGCATAGTATTGTAAAGCAGTTGCACGCTGACGCTGTGGACAAAGAAACTACACGAGTTTATGGCAATGTTTCTTAGTTTTACAAAATCGTACATTCAGTTAATCCCTCTAATAATCGAACGTAAATCGCTTTATCCAAAAGAGTGCGTCCTAACCCTTACCAAAGCCGGTGGTACCCCATTCAGTGATGAAAAAATGTTATTAGTGATATTACATGTGTCAGTTGTAATGCAGACAATGAATAATTTATTGTCACTATTAACAATGGGGTTACCTGGACGTAAGATTGTACTTGTTCCCCATAATTCTCTTCACCAAGCTAAGTGCTTCACGTTGTAAATATCGTCAGACATACTGCTCTAATGTTTAGTTACGTCCGTTGTAAAAGTTCACGAAATATGCACCATCCGTCCGTGCAAAACAAGAACGAGTGAATAGATTTTGGCCTGCGTTGAGTAGCAAGGTCTTCAACTCTGATGGAGTCATGAGGTGAATATGGAGCAGCGACGAAACGTAAGGACGAGGCAAACAGCAGTACACTGAGAAAACCCGCTGAACGACTTGTGCCATATTTCCCACGCACGAAAATCGTGACCCCACAGGTCCGGACCTCCTGACGAGAGGCGAGTGGCTCAACCACTACTCATTGCGTCACATATTGTAATTTGCACTGAATTACAGAGAACTATGTTTCGTTATTCATGGGAAATGTAGTAACATATATTTGGCGAATAATCAGAGGATGACAGACATGCGGTTAACCGCACGGAAAAAAAAAAATATTTTGTGGCAACGTCGAAATATTTTTTTGTGTTCATCCTGCAAACTATAATTTGTGCTCGCCACAAAGAATTTTGGTGTTATCACTAAAATATTGTGGTCACCTAAAAAAATGTGTTTACTACAAAAAATTTGCCACGGAAACTTTCCACGTAGTGTTCCTTATGGTGCATCAAATACCGTAAGTGATCGATCGATCGATTTGACTTAAAAAGTTGCAAAATTTTAGGAAGGTGGAGGAGAAATACATAAATAAATATATGTACAGTATGTCCGTACGTATTTACGTTCGTGTTTGTACTGTTCCCCGCGCTTAGCTCTGCAACGTCCGTCTTAAAATTCCTGATTACATTTACGTACATTCGGAAAAATAACGGGGGTTTCTCAACCGAACGGTGTATTTATGAACTTTGTTCCTAGTATGCGATCGCATGGCTCAGTGGTAGATCTCCCGGCCGGTGGGCCTAGGGTCCATGGTTCGATTCCCGGCTAGGCAGGAATATTCAGTTACATCCACGGACTCTGGACTGGGTGTTGTGTTGTCCGTTCATCTGAGTCCTGCGGACGGCAATGGCCAGCCACCGCAGTTTCACCCTCGTCTAGGCGCACCTCAGGGGTTCATACAAGCACCCGAACATCGTCGCTGTCACCGTCATCTTTTCCTTCTTCTTCCGAGTGTTATGAAGTACAAAAACCGACTTTAGTAGCTAGCGCCTAATTCTAGCTTCGCCGCCGAAGAGCTGGCGGAATCCCAGGTTGCCGCAGAGGGTACATGGAACTGACGACCTTCGCCACGGACGCCGACCCATGGAGCATCAAGGCTGCTCGTGAATAGAATGGTGTAAGTCATCCAGTGCTGGCGGTAATCGTGGGACATGCGCATGCTCGCGGGAAGTGACCTTGAGACGAGGGCTCGTAATTCCACGGGATGTGCACTGGACGGAACAAGCACTTACCTCAGCACGTTATAGTCCCGGATAGATACGATGGACGGGGTCGATTTATGGACAAATTTAATTTGCAGAAAAATTCGTAGAATAACATATCCAAACTCCACCGAAATCCACACTTCGGTTTTTACTTTTTTTCTGTAATTTGTACAGGAAAATGCGGAAAAAAATAATAAGTCGAAAACGGTGCATCTCGCGAGAAAACTTGCAGAGAGAAAAATTAAAGAACACAAAATTTACCATAACATATCCAAAATTCACGAAAATTTGCTTATAACTTCTTCTTTTTCCGGAATTCGTCCCCGGAAAAATATTAAATAATAAAGTTAATCGAAAACGCCGCACTTTACAGCAAAGTATTTCAGATCATCAGGTAAAGTGCTTAGCTTTTCCCGTAATACATTCTATTTTCGCACTAATTCGCATAAAATCCGCTATGCGTTTTTCAGAATTTGTCCCGAAAAGGCCATAATTAGAGGTGATTTATCGCGGGAAAAGTAGACTGTTTGCTAAGCTTCAATGTAATGTATTCATTTCTGACGCTTATATTTCGTTACTAGCGAGTCACTATTTAACTTGGCCAATGATAACTTTGGTGCGCAACGACTGGACATCCGTGATTCGTCTGTAAACAACTAAACTGTGCTACATAACCACCGGCCAAAAATACATGACGCTGGACGATACACTGATTTGCGGCATACGCTGGCAGAAAACATTCTAGCAATTTTCCAATATATCTAGCCATAGTACAATAAAACCGAAACCACACATCGTATGCCAAAAACTATGGAGAAAAAAATAAAAAAACACAAAATGTATAATATTGCATTAAAAATTTACTTTTTTCCGCTTAAATGTAATGAACTTCTTATTATACCGAGTTTGTCAGAGGGAACTACATTTTTAAACGGTAATAAGCCGAAAATAATGCATTGCTAGAGCCCACGATTTTTGGTGAAAAGAATTCTGCAACAATTTGTTTCAATGCCTCATGTGCACATATGCAGCTCTGCTTCGTGATCAGCGATTGGCTGTTGTAAATTCTCAGCGTCTCGGGATTTTACCCGCAAATCACAGACGTGTGGTGTCGCAGTAACCTTGTCCCTGCTGGCACTAGTCAAATGAGCCACGCCTACATTCTGCCAATACTCAAGAAGCAGAGCTGCATTTGTGCACACAAGGTATTGAAACAAATTGTTGCAGAATTCTTTTCACCAAAAATCGTGGGCTCTATGCATTGCGTATTAAAAGATTTTGGACCATAACTAAAGAGTAGAATGTTTTACAAAATAAAAATTAAATTTACCAAAATTCACTAAAATATCGAATTTTTCGTCTTCAGGGCTCTTATTATTGCATCCCCTGTTGTGGAATTTAACCAAATTGTAACTTACACTTTCATGGAGACTAACAACATTCTTAGACCCACGCTTTTTAGAAAACTACACTGAGCCACGAAAATGCTCAGAAATTCTCATCATAATTTTTTTTCTGGATAAGCTTCTAAGTCGTCTTATAAATGTCTTCTAAGTCGTCTTATAAATAGGGCCATGATTTTGTCGCGAAAAGATTTTTGCCCCACTTTGTTTCAGTGTCTCACGTGCACATCGGCAGTTCTGTTTCAAGGTTATTGGCAGCGTGTCTATCTTCAGATACGTTTCTCCTTTGACTGCGCCAATCAGAATAAAAGTATTGTGAGTCTGTACGTCTATAATTTGCCAAGGCCAGTGAGAGTAAAATCATCCAATCACAGATGATGTAGCAGAGCTGCAGGTGTGCACATGATGCATCGAAACCAAATGTTGCAAAAATCTTTTCGCCATAAAATCGTGGCTCTACTTATAAATGTCTTCTCATAATTTCCTGTAATTTTTCAATTGTTTTTGTCTGTTCTTCATCCACTTCAAATTCCTCCATAGCGTTAAGGACGGCCAGATTCCTTTCTTCATCTCATGGGCGGCCTTTCTTTTCAGTCAGTTGTGTAGCAAAGGTGCTATAAACTCCTTGAAAAATTGTAGGCATTTCTCGAAAAAAACGGAAGCAAAACATCGCACTTGTAATGATATATAGCATCAGCTGAATAAAGATGGTTAGCACACTCTAAACGTCCAGTACATCTTCCCTAGCCCATTTATCAAATTTTCTTTCCTTACATACACTTTTCATAGCTTTGTCAAACTTTTCAGCGTCGGTTTTCACTACATGTGTTTCTGTTACAGGATCATCAATTTGTGATTTCTGTCCACAATAATAACAGCTCTCGTAAAAACTGAACGTAGTAACTGAGGAATGCATTTTTTAGGAGAAATCGAGACAGACTCTCCATCGGATACTGCACGTAATTTTCTTTTCAACTGAGCAATGCGCCTCTCGTTTGTGAACTTTTTCCGGCAATCTGAATGCACATGCTGTCCTGCAGATATATTAAGCTGGACCCCTTTATCGCGTGATGCAGAATTTGATAAAGGTATTGTAAAAAAAATGTGGCTGAATTGAACAGTGAAACGTGTGTATTTTCTAATGACCATATTAAACACAAACAAATTATTACAGAAACAACAAAGGGTTTAGTAAGGATACTAACTGAAAGTGTCAGTCAGGTGAGTGATCTAGGATAGCATTGCACACCGTTTGTGTCTTGCGGTAGAGGCGATACTGCATCAGATGAGCCGGTCAACATCGCCCTTGGCGCCGTGCCTCACTCACACAAACACACGGCCAGTTGGTGGGCGCCTTTACACTGACATTCCGTACTAATCAGAAGTGTGTTTTCTTATCGTACATTGATGCAATGCGTGTATGTGGAATAGATTCGTTAAAAAACGTATTTTTACGCATATTACAACGCATTGAAAACGCATAGTGGGCGGTGCCCTTAAGGTCACAGGTGCCTATTTAGGCCTACGCTATTTTACTAAGTTATGTTTTTTAAATCCTGAAAGGGAGCAGGTATCGCAAAACCGTTAAAAATAAATGTTGGAAATTGTTCCCACAACGTAGCCTAGATTTTTCAAAACATAAGTTTATTGAATTTATGAAAATTTAATTAATTCTATAACTAGCCAAAGTTATGTAAACTTATGTTTTGAAAAAATTAGGCTACGTAGTACAAACAATTTCCAACATTTCTATGTAACGTTTTTTTAATATACTTTACCTTTCAGGATAAAAATAAATAAAATCTCAAAATCAGCATAACTAGGAACCCGTGACGTTAAGAGTCAGTGGACGCTAGTGTTTTTTTTTTTTTTTTTTTTTTTTTTTTTTTTTTTTTTTTTTTTTTTTTTTTTTTTTTTTTTTTTTTTTTTTTTTTTTTTTTTTTTTTTTTTTTTTTTTTTTTTTTTTTACGTTTGAGGCACGGAAACGGGGAAGGCGATAAGATACGCCCGTCAAACACCTCATCCCCTCTAGTCGCGAAGTACTAAAGTAGCGTACAGTGTTTTCGTAGAAACCGTTTTTCAACGTGACTTCAAGCAATGACTCTACTATTTTACTTATGGAAAGTATGTGGTAAGTCTAATGCAGGTTTCTATGATTTGGTTTCCCTATTACGGTTGATATTATCTCAGCTACAAGCAACGTGATAAAGTAATTTTTACAACTTTTGAGGAGCTTGAAAATCATGTTTTTATTTAGCGGACGACATTTTTAAAATCATAGGGACACAGTTTGAAGTTTGTCTTCTTTTCGTAGATGAACTCAGAGCAAACATATTTGTATAGTTACACAAGAAAAAATACTTTCCGTGCCTCGTTACAGCACGTCTCACGCGCCATATCTACTAACTCTTGAGGTTCCTATCTAGGTAGGCTACGTTGTTGTATGTGAGGCACAAAACCGATGGAGAGTTAAGAGTGACGTCGGTCGGCGCATGTAACACATTATCGCCTCTACACGCAAACCCAGCAACTGGCGCGCAGGACTTAAGTTTTATTAATTTTACTGTGGGACTTTATGCGGTGACCATACTATTTTATTTGCGATACGTATGGTTCAAATTTCAGCGCCTATTTCTATTATTGTGTTTTTCGAATCCGATTGTAATTTTCCTAGATACGGCAGTTTAAAAAAAGTGGTTTTGAGCCATTTTGAGGGACTTGAAAATCGTGTTTCCAATAAACGATCCTAAGTTTTAAAATGATAGAAACATTGTTTGAAATGTATTTTCTTTTCATAGATGTACGAAAGTAATGCGCGTTGAGATGTTCTTCCAATAATATGATTACTTGTAACTCGCTGCAATGCGTTCTAAGCGCAGGTAGATAGGAACCTTAATGCCACGGGCTCCTGTTGGCGCATATCGTGGGCCAACAGCACATTTAAGAGTGCGTGGTAGATAAATAAACGCTGTGTATATCAATTGATTTCTACGCTTTTTTCGAAGCCAATATGGACAAAATACTCAATGACAATCCTAGATAATCGTATTTGTCAACTTGATGAGTAAATATTTTTCTAGAATGAATTACTAATTCGTTACGCGTGATTTCTTGCGCCGCAGTTAAATGTACGAGATTCCGGCGTCAGAGATTGTGCCTCAGAAGTTCGTAGCACTGGAAACAATTTTGTTTAAAACGTTGGCTAATGCTATTGTCTAGGACTGCCATTATTTACATATTGCAAATAGGCTTCAAGAAACCTACAGTTATAGATTAATGCTTTTAGCGTTTAATTATGTACCACGCTCTCTTAAAGAGTCTAAGACGTATGTACATCATAGTCAGTCTAGAATTGTTCAAAATGCCTCAGTTGACATGTACGCAATAATATCGGCAGGACAATGAATGTATTGAAGATCTGATGGCGTCGTAAAACAGTGATCCACAGGGAAACATTTTTTAGACAAAACTGTTTTTTTTTTTGTGTTCCTTGAAACCACGTGGGGTTAGTCAGTTTAATTAATTTTTTTTTTACTCTGTACAACAAAGTTCCTCTGAGAAGCCCTTAGGGACCCCTAAGAGGAATATTGTATGCATGGAAATTAAAAATTCCCGCACTGGAGTTTGTAACAGGCCATACCATCGCCAACGGTGCTTTTTGTGCCCGGCATGTTTTATTTGCCCGACAATAAACATTTACAAAATGAGCTTGCAGACATTATATTTTCAGTAACTTCTTTCGAGTAAAAGTTGTGATGGATAATAATTGGCAATTTTGCGGTTAGTCTCTTGCTAACAGAAAAATTATTACTCTATAAAAGCTTAATAAGTAGTAGGTAGATACGGCTTAACTTCTCGTCGAAAATGAGGTCATTAGAGACAGACCAATTAACTTGAGCTGGCAGGGAACGGAGATATAATCGGCCACAGTCTATAATTAGCAAATATCCTAGCAATTACTGCAGTTATTTAAGAAAATCGTGAGAAAGAAAAAAATCGTGATGGCCATATCTGGAAACGAATCCGGGTCTACACGATTCCGAGTCCAGTGTTACAGAAAATGTAGTAAGTTAATGTGTATTATAGCAATACATTTCCGCAGTCGCTCTGGAACAGTGCTTTTTTAAAAATATCTTTGAGACGATGTGGGAGGTGTGTTATAAAGCTACGCTAAAACACAGCACGATATATTTGTCACTAAAGTACTTGTATAACTAACAAATGTTAGCGCAGGATCTGTCAGTTGCTATCAGTTTTTTTTAATAAGTCTTGCACGGTAATGGTCTATTATTGCCTGTTTATGCAACTCAGGAAACAATGCAACAGCGATAGCGGTGGACATATTTCTTCCCTGACGTCTAACTATATTGGACTGTGTATACTTTTTCTCGACAGCGATAACACATGCCATTGTCCGCCAGTATATTACGTTCCTAAGATGAAATATGCTATTTATGACACACGCCTTTCTTGGACGGAGGTAGACATGTGTTATATATAGGTTTGGTTCTGGGAAGTTGTATTTTTAATAATAAGTACATTTCAATTATTTTCATACACTTTCATCCTGCGTCACATTTATTTAGAAACATTTTTAAAGTTTGTGTGTGTCAAGCCAGGTAGAATGGTTCTAAGCAAGAATGTATTTTTGGAAAGGACAGTAGTTCCCAAATGAAATTATTTGGAGAATGTTCTCCTATTCTGTCAAGTACCTCCCCACCCCTACCCTCAACCCACCCGCGCGGTTCTAGACTGTCCATTCCACAATCGTCGGTCCAGAACGACCGTGTTTTTTTTTGCCAACGGCATCACATGAATGTGGTTACGTTACCATGCCCCTAGTCTTGGCTGCGAAATGCCGTCTTGACTTTATTTGACACAGAACCGAGTGAGGTATCGCAGTGGTCAAACTTGGTCTCACAGTCAGTAGAACTCGGGTTCCATCCACGGTTCGGTCCTCTTCGTTTTCCGAAATCACTGCCAGCAGATTCTGGGTTGGTTCCTAAAGACCATAGGGCTGCGGTGGTCAGACCTCTCACCTCACACCAAGGCGATCCGGATTCGATTCCCGACGAGGTCGGTCCCCGGAATTTCACATGTGGGAATCGTGCCGGACGATGCCGTTGGTCGGCAGGTTTTCTCGGGGATCTCCTGTTTCCCCCACCACTTCATTCCGGCGCTGCTCCATACTCACCTCATGTCACCTCTCACCAGCGCTGAAGACCTCGATGCTAGGCGCTGACCAAAATCTCTCACTCACTCCTAAAGACCATGGACAATTCATTGCGTGTTTCCTGTCCGAGCCAACGGTGCATTTCTCTAATGACAGCGATGTTGGCGATACATTAAGAGTGTGTGATAGGTTAACAAACGCTGGAAACTCTACATGTTTTTGATTGTCAATATGGAAAAAAAAGCTACAAAACAGCAATCCTAGATAATGATATTTACCAACTATATGAGCAAACATTTATCCAGACTGATGCATTTGTTAGCGTGATCTCTTGGCCCGCAATTAAATGTACGGTGTTTCGGCGTCAAAGATTGCTCGTCAGAAATAAATTACTCGAGAAAAATGTTTGCTCAGACAGTTGGCAATAACTTTATTGTCTAGGATGGTAATTTCTTGTTTGCAAATTGGCTTCGAGAAACGTACAATTTCAAACTTGTATTTTTAGCGCTGAATATCATCTGCCATGCCCACTTAAAGGTATAGGTCGAGCAAAATACCTACGTCTAGGCGGCCATCACAGGTCCTGTTTGATTACACACCCTTACATCAGGCTTCATGTGATTATGGCCAATAAGTTGTCTCGTTCAGCCCCAGCTGCGAAATACCATCCAATCACAACCTGGAACCAAAAACCTCTATCTTTCCAGCCATATGTCTTCATCGCCCAGTTACATGATACTGTAATTATAACCTCCTTTACTTGCGTCTAACAGGTCTAGCCAATAACTAGCGAAGACGTGCTCAAGTATTTCAACTAGAATCCGCCTAAGATGGCAGAAGAAAGCCGATAGTGAAAAATCTCATTCACAAAAGTGGGGGTATGTTTCGAAGTTTGGTACTGATTTCAGTGAAATTCATTGCTCTAGTCGTTCGTCACTTGTTCAAATGTGAAATATATATGGTTCTGTTCTCTATTTTACTGCTGCTTTAAAAAAAAGTAGAGGCATAGGCAATATTTACGTACATTTACACACACACACAAATCACCTCAAATTACACTTTTTTTTTTAATTTTTAATACAAATTGTAACTTTTCTCTAAATATATGTAGGTATGGATATTACGTGATCAAACAATTTCCTTTCTGTATAATCAATTTTGGCTTAGTCGTGCCTTCACTTTGCTAGAAGTAGAAATTTCTAAATAAAATACAGTTTGGCCTGCTTTTTTTGTACTTTCCCTCTTTTCCTTTTATTACTCCCCTTTGCTATAGCCTAAAACAAACACGCGTATTCTGGATTTACACAGGAAGGATGACCACGCCAATATTAATTTTCCGCAGCTACCCGAAACTGTGGAGTGCTTATCACAGGACTTAATATGTGGGAAATATGCTCGCAAACGTCTGCTTTATCTCTCTTTTCTCTCTCTCATTCTCTCCTCTTTCTCTCTAAACCACATCCTCACTTGCGCAGTGACCTTACTAAAGGTTATTTTGGAACTGTCTAACAAATCGATGAAGCTAATATTGGTAGGTACGTCAGATACTTTATCGCCTCTATGCACGGTGCATTGAACTGGAACAGGTTCAATCACGCGTCGTGCAGCCGTGCCATGTCATGCGGGTATTTCATCGAGTGCCCATCGTAACTACGTGTTATTTTTAAGTTTCCGTAACAGGGTTGAAATTATTTAAAACTTTTTTTTTTGTAATAGGAAACTATTAACGGCGATTAAATATTGACAGAAACAACTATACAATTGTTAACTGACGCCGTTTACATCTATAATATATCTGTTGCGATATAGTGTGAGTCATATTAACGTGGATTTGATTGTACTGTCAAATATAAGCCAACACAAAATTAATGAGAAACTAACGTGTAACGGAAAACCAAAACCTCGACTGAGGAGGGAGAAAATTTCTGGCCACTGAGCTACATAACTCATTGATTCATCCTTGCTATTTTTTTTCTCGCATTGTATTCTTATTAACTCCGATAAGTTTTGGTTTCCGACGTTTTGTTTGTTTCTGTGATGCAGTGTTTGGTTCGCAGTTATTCTTCCCCATGTTTTATAATAGTCCTATTCTTGTGTTTATGTTCGTGTCTTATCTGTTTGGTGTGTTCTGTAACTTACTGATGTTTCGCGATGCAGTGATTTTTTTAATGTTACGATTAGTATTGACTTAAAACACACGTTTGTAATAAAAAATTATGTAAATAATCTGGCATGTATCTACCTTGATAGAGGTGTGAAAGGATCGTCCTTTTGTATACTAATTTCTTTGCTTTATGTGTTATACAATTCTCAGCTGTCGATATTGTAATAAATGCTAGGATTGTTCTTTTTCGAAGCTATTGTCTTTTTTTTTAAGTAATTTTAATATAATGTATTCGTTTACTTGATTTTGTGTTTAGAACTCGAAGCCGCCCAATGATAATCATAGTTGGGAAAAGTATACTCCTAAAGGCATATAGGCTTGTGCAAGACACTTTTATGTATCACAATACGTCATAAAATAGTGGGGTCACCGCTGTAAGTCTCATATAGGAGAGTTGTCGGCGAGAAGACTGAACACGAGTTCAGTGACTTGCGCCTAGAGGCGAGCTACAGGCGAGATGCACTTGCTGCCTCGTCCTTACCGCTTCCGCATTTCTACGCCCAAAACTTGCGAACTATGTTTACTCAGACGACCATATTAAGGTTAATTCTACTACAGGTAAGGAAGATTTATGTTTAAAATTTGGCAAGGGACAATTTCTGCCGAGAAGTGTAAACTGGCATGCCACAAAGCTTTCGTGAATTTAAAAGTTATATGAAGTTGATAATTTGAAAGATTAAATGGGTTTGTTTGTCTCGTATAAATCAAATTACTTCTTTCTCAGCTAAGGTTGATTAAATTACTACGTTTTCGTATTTTGTTAGACCTTTTGGCTATAGCAGCGCAATTAGCGGTAGAATTTTCCCCTGTTCAAAACTCTCACATAAGAAAACATATTTTCTTTCTAACCTGTAGCAGAATTAACCTTAACACAGGGGACACAAGTGCCCTCGCCCCATCCCAACTTCAAAATATTAAAAAAGTAAGCTTACCTGCTAAACGAAAATGTTTGCATGTATCAACTCTTTGATTTGTGCAGACATAATGAATTTAGTGTGAGCAGTGACCATGATCTATGTAGGCTATTGCAGGAAGAAAGCACTTAAAATTTTGAGTGTTTCTTTGAACCCTCCCCCCTTACATTCAACCGCATTAAAAAAATTTGTCAATTTTTGCGTAAGAAGCCTTCCTAACTGAGCTTGAATTTTTTAAAGAAACTTCTTAACGTTCTGTACATTTGTACGTCTGCGAAAAGAAAACACTTCAAACTGTGCCGTTATAAGTTTAAAAATGTAAGATGCTTTTTAGGAAAAATTTTTTGACCTATCAAGATTACTAAAAGCGGCTCTTCTAGACTGCCGCATGTGTGGGAAATCCCAACCGGATTCTAAAGACACAAATATAAAAACACGCTACATACTTAAAACAATACTTCCCATAAGTAAAATTATGCGGTCATCTCTTAAATTCTCATACGATAAAAAAATGACAGTAAAACTCTTCGATCCAGTTGAATAACTTGCGCGTAGTGGTGATTCTGCCGGTCAGCGGCACCCTTATCGTTCCATTGATATTGTGTCACTCGCACAAACGTGCCGTAATCACATTAATAGCGGTAAGTCGCGTTCGACGTGCGATGCCATCGGGTGCTTGTGAATGCAATTCACAATTGAGCGTCAAAATATCTGTGGCCAACGTCTTTGCAGTTTGGATTAGTGGTAAAGAATGTCAATTTTTGACTATACGACAGTGAAAAATAATGACGAAATAAATAAGTAATCGTCCTAAAATAAAAATGTTATTATATAACAATAAACTATTATGACATAAATAAGTACACTGTTCCGATACACGAAAACGGAACGCAATTGAAAATAACACTGAAAAAAAGAGTATTGTTGCAGGTACTATACTTATGTTAAAATAGGGACAACAAAACAGTTTGGTTGTTGGTACTACTCTGGACAGTTCCTTTAACAATCTGTTTTGTAGAAGAAACAAAGAGCCTTGTTGCTTTTACAAACCAGATGGTAACTTCTACAAAACAGATTGTTGAAGGAACTATCCAGAGTAGTACCGACAACCAAATTGTTTTGTTGTCCCTATTTTAACAGAAGTATGGTACCTACAACTTTACTATTTTTTTTTCAGTGAACAAGCCGAAAACTATAATAAAAATATTTAAAAGTCTTCTTATCCAATTTTACTGAACGAAAACATTACGATGCAAGATTTAATTTATAAGAACACTGCGTGTATTTTAACACTCACTGACTTTCTGCCTAAAGATAAATGCTTCAGTATTATACTACTTTTTTTTTTCATCTTCACCGCTGTCCGCCAACGCCGTTAAAGCCAACGTTTGTGTTTGGTCCAACGCTTCTTTCACTCATCTTCTGCGTTAACGCTCTGATTGACTTATCGCTCACGCCGGATCGCTCAATTGTGAACACCGCTTTAGCGACAGTGTTGAAGTGTGGATACATGTGTTCAAGAAACGTGGTTGTACACAGCTCTGACCAATAAGCGGTTAAGGACAGAACGTTACGTTTGGGCAACTGAAAAATTCGCGTTTTCTTTTGAGCACATCCAAACAACTGTATGTATACGGCAAGTATAAATAGTAGTCTACAGCACATTCACATTTATACATTGCTATATAACGGCGTTTTGTATTCTCTGGCATTTACTTGAAGCAAATATACGCGATTATCTTTCAGTAAATTCCATAGAGTAAAAAGGTTGTTTTCATAGAGGTAAGATATAATAGAGGGAACATGACGTCACAAATGTGTATCCAACATGGTCTCGAGAGTTTGGTGTCATTTATTTATGTTTTCTCGGCGTAAAAATGCAGTCGTATTATTTGAATCTCATGGCGTACCTTCCAGAATATATATTTAGTTATGTGGTGTCACCAAGATCTCGGTTGAAAACCTTATAGTAAGTATGTAGCTAATATTTACCCTTTACTAAAACAGCTGGGTTAAGGAAAACAGTAACGTGGCAAATATTGTTTACATTTGTCGTTCTGATATTTCTACGCAATTATACTATGCGATAATATGGAAGTATGCTCTCCTTAGTTCATATATTCATAAGGGACCAAAATAACCCAACATAAGCAATTATTATCTTGGCTCTCAATGTTATTTCAAATTTCCCGCGCATATTTTACTAAAGTCACGTGACACATGTTGAACACACAATTTCGTACGCAGCTGTATAGAGGATACTCCCTCTACCCTATATTTACTCTAAGGTTGTAACAATGTAACAATGTAAATAAATGTGTCGTAGAGACTAAAAACGTCGACTAGCATTTATAACAGGTGGTGAGTCTAGTGGTAAAAATAATGGAAAAAATATATTAGTTCATGAATCTCTGTAAAATGCAATTTCTTCAAATTATTGTTGGGTTAGTTGCAATTTTGCTTATTTAAAATTTTGAGAAGAATGATGTGTTAGTAACGATTGTAGAGTTTATTATACGTCTTTGTGCTAAGTACGGTACACTGAGAAAAAATATTGTTGTATGAACTTTAGTCAGGTCAAAATAGGGACAATACTCCAGTTTGGTTGTACTATTTGTATTGTTATGACATCAGTGCGTTCTGTACAGGAAACAATATACACTGTATAGAAGAAAGAAAAATCTTGGCTCTTTTTACAGAACAGTTTGATCTTCCTGCAGATCAGAATGTAAAAGCAACAGTCCAAATATTACCGGCAACAAAACTGCACTGTTGTCGCCATTTTAACAAAATTATGGTACTTGCAACAGTACTTTTTTCTCAGTGTACAAATATAACACAAGTACCAACATATAATTAGATCGTAATGAAACAAGAAAAATTTATTTATTACATAATTTACTTGTCTGTAATTGTAGGCCTAGTTTTCCTCTAATATAGGCCACTATGGTAAATATAATTACAATTTCAGCAATTTTTATTTTCAGAATTTCAAATAAGCTGGAAATCAAATAAGCTAACAATAAAGTTTTTTTAGCCATTCGTAATTAATATTACTGGCTTTATATCTGTTTAGTGTATCTACTTTTTATAGTTTCTGCTAGGAGAAGGGTTTTTTTTTTGTCATTTTAGGTACTTCTGTTTTGTGTTGTGTGTTGTTATGAGCTGTAATGGCTTTTTTTTTTTTGTGTGATAGGTGCTTAAGGTTGTTCAAGTGGTGAAAAATTACAATTTTATATTTGTATGAAATAGTGTTAGTTTTGTACACACTACTTGAGAGAACACATTCTTCTAACGAAAAAAAAACTGTCTATGGCTTGTAGCATATAAGACCCATTACAAAACATTTTTATGTTAAATAAAAAATTTCAAAATTTGAAATTTTTTTTTGTTACTTCTAGAAATTTATTTTAAACACAAAAATATTCTATAATGTGTTTTTATATGGTTCAAGCTGTAGACAGTTACGTGTAGTTTTGACGTATTTTTTTTTTTCATTTCAATATATGTACTGGTTTCCAATTTTTGTATGCAGTAAAAATATGCAAATTTTGACTTTGAAGTGCCATTACGAGAAAACTGGCAGAGCTATTTTTTTTTCATTAGAGGTAAATGTACTCTTAAATAATGTCTACAAAAATAACACTATTTCATACAAATATAAAATTTATGATTTTTCACCACTTGAACGCCCTTAATTAGTTTTACTTTATTTTTGTTTTTCTTGTTGGAGAATTCTTTTGCTTTTTGGGAATAATGTCTTATGGTTGGCTGGGTGTTACGGGTGGTCGTTGTTATTGGCTGTTTGGTAGTCTTCTTGTTGGTTTGTTGTTGATGTCATTGCTGCGATGTTTCTGTCGTGCTGGTTGTGGAGGTGTGCTGGACGTATATTTACGGTTTTGGTTTCCTCTTTTAGGTAATAGCGTCGCTTGGTGTGTTGTCTTTTGTTGTGTTGGTATCTTCTCGACTGTGTTCTGTGTCTTCAGAGTTGTTATTTTTCAATGATGTCATCGTCAGCGTTGTCGTTTTCTGTGTCTTTGTTAGGTGATAGGCATATTCTGTGTGGGAGGGGAGGTTTATGTGGTGTTTTCCGTGTTCTGTCTTCTTCTGGGTTATCGTTGTTCATGTTATTTTCTGTCTCGTCGTCTTCTGTGTCGTTCTGTGAGTCATGTTCTGTGGGATCCTCTCCTGGGCTGTTTTGTCGTTATCGGTGTTGCCTTCCGTGTTGTCTTCTCTACAGGCACGGATCTAGATATGAGTTTTATAAGGCAGGGAGCACAAACAAAAATGTTTCAATTCCTATGAGGAAAGAACCGACGAGCCGATACTTGTGGTCGTCTATATGTTTCCATATAACAGCAATGTCTATCGAATAAGTTCAATTTTAAGATCTTTGCATTTTAAGGACGTTGGACCCGTAAAAATCCAAAATTTTATGTTTGTGCCAAACACTGTTCAACTTTTACACATAAGATAAAATGTCATTTCCCAAAATAAAAAAAAATTAGGTCCCATAGTTTTAGCATAATCACCTATCAAAGTCGCAAAATGGCAGTTGCGGTGTAGCCAAAATAATAAAAAATAATTAACTTGCAGAAACAAGATAATTCATATTAATTCTTAATGATGTGAGCTACTTCAAGACACTTTTGTGAACACAAAGCGATAAATTTTTGTATTTTTAAAAAATTGACGAAAATTAGCAAATTTTTTCATAACTTTGACTTTTGGCTACTACTGAAATTTTCAAAACTAACTTTTGTCAACCATGTCATAAAATGCATTGATACACCGACTATCAGTTACTGTAATTTTGAATTTATCAGTTAATTATTTTGATTGATTTTGGCTACACCGTAATGGCCATTTTGTGAAAATGATGAGTGATTACACAAAAACTATGGGGCCAAAATTTTTTTTATTTTGGGAAATGACGTGTCATCTGATGTGCAAAAGTTGAACAGTGTTTGGCTCAAATATAAAAAAATGAAATTTTACGGGCATAACGCCCTTAAGGGCTTGTTCCTTAGTTTTGCAGTGGTTTAGAAAATATTTTTTTAATTGCTACCATATCAAAATTTTGCTCCACTGTTTTGACACTTATGACATAATTTGTAGCTGAATATTTCTGTAGCAATGTACTGAACGGTTTTTTTAGATTTCGTCACTCAAAATACCACGTTTATTGTGCGTCGTGTGACTGCACAGTGTCTCAAATTTTTTCAAAACTTGTGGTTAAAAGATATGAGAGTTATTGGCACTAATCTGAAAAAATCTAAGAAGCCCTTAAGTATTTGTATATCTTGGGAGAGGTGGTGTGATCGACCCTACCGCCTTCCTCCAACCTTTGGATCCGTCACTGCTGTGTCGATTGAGCATGAAGCCGGCGATCCTTGAGCGTGCTCGATCAGCATAAAGATATTCGCGTCTCGGCCGTGGTCTGCGTTGAAGAAAAGCTGCTGTCGTTGATTGGCGCGAGCAGCTAACCCAACCCGAAAATGAGTGCTGTCGCACGCAGCCAGCCGGAATAATAAATGGTCTTGGCGAGGGGAGAGAAATAACAATGGAGAGGATGGCGTCGCTGAAATTCCCAAACACTGCAGGGAATATGGCCCCGTCGTAAGCGTTAGATTTACTCTTCCGTTGTATGTATGGTGATGTTAGTCACTGGGTATAGTGAAACTACGCAGAACAGTTGATCTGTTCACTCTGTCGTATATTAGGAAAATACTAGATGAGTCTTCTAGGATAAGCTAAGGAATTGTTTCGGCGCCGAAAATGGGTTTCACAATATAGTTCTTTCCAAGAGGCTGACCTTTCAATCGAAAACTAAGAGGATTTTAGTTTGGAAATCCTGTGTGCCAACCATTGGTATTTCCTAATTTTTCCCGAAAATTTTTGTGTAATATTTTTTTTTCTGTTAGACTAAAATAAGGCGTTGAACTGTCACGCATAAACTATGTGTGAACTTTAGTATCAAGGGGAATGTCTTCCAGAAGTTTTTTTGTAAATTTTAATTTTGTTTTTATTTTTTAGGTAATGTAGTTACCATATAATATCCTAATTTGCACTGAATAGTTATGAGTATGGATCTCATATTTTTTAAAAAAATATTTCTGCAAAAATTTCTTTTAATGGCTTACCTGCACATCTACTGCTCTTCATGGCCTGTGACTGGATATTTTTAATTCTTGTCGTATTAGGTTCTACCCAAAAATCACTTTACGTGTGGTGTTGAAGTAACTCTATTCTGTTTATGGTGTCATATTAGAGACTTTTTTGCTGTAAGAAACGCTGCCAACAGTGAAGCAGTGCTACAGATGTGCACGTAAGGAATTGAAACAAATTGTTGCAAAAATATTTTCGCTAAAATCAGGCGTCCCTAGTTGTGAGTGGAATATAATAATTTGGTCAGCGCTTATAAGCAAAGTCTATCTTAAGAGTTGACGAATGTGATATTTGGTGAGTAAATAGCATTAACAGGAAGAAAGAGCGCGAGACACGGGAGTACCCCGAGAAAATCCACCGGCCAACAATGTCCACCACGTTTCCAAAATACGAAATTTGGGAGCGATTTCACTTGGAACTGAACGATGATTTCCGTGCTTGGAAGCAAGTCCTCTAACCACTACACTATCTCGATATCTTTTGAAGAGTTATGAAAATTGAAGGTTTCATAAATGTTGGAAAGGAATGTCTTAAATATTCTCACGTTATCGTGAACTTACTATACAGAATGTCCATAAACGGCTGTGTAATGAACACACTAGGCGAATCCTGGGTTAAATGTTGCCACTGACATTCTCGTCTCCAATTTTGCCTAGAATTCGTGTTGTGTGCTTATTAACCTCAAAGATGCCACCTTACGTGTCAGTTAAATTCGCTTGTTTTGAACTAAAACATGGCAAATATTTGTTTGCATTATTATCTACATTCCATTATTATATAAAGTGCTAACGTAAATATTGCCATTTGTTTGCCACAACTACATTCTTTTAAATGTATTGTATTCTAATGCTTCTTGCATTTTTCTTCGGCCATAGATACAGATTATCTTCGATAATCTGTAGCGTTCAAAAAGATTAATAAGAAACGAAAATCCATCAAAATAACCAAGAGTTCAATTCAAACACAGTCTGAAGATACAAAAATTACAACGCACAACTTTTACAGGATTAAGTGCGGAAAATTTTCCATGATATGTACGGGCGAAGAACTTCTAATGTAAATTAGAAAGTTTTTTGCAGCCTACCTAAAAACCAGGTCTGTGAACTCGTAACGCGTAGTCATTTGGGATCCATCATGCTTATCAGTTGTTACTGCAGTCACGTATACGTAACCACATGTAGTGTAATTATTTACTCTTCTTTCGTATCTCCGGAGAAAAACGCGGATAGAAGTTAGTCAACAACAACGTCAGAAGTTCTGTTACTTAGAGCTGCGTCGTTGTCGACAGAGACCTCGGACATACGCCTCCGGGGCGAACCTCTCGTGAGGTTGGAGATTGTTGAGCGACGAGCCGAGACACGAACCTCTTCTCGAGATAAGAGGACTGAGAGGCAGCTCGTCAGACATTGCCCCGGGGCCACAGGACAAGGTCAGGAGGTCGCCCGAGGACCGCCTCTATTCTTTCCTGTATCCTCTTGACGGTTATAAGAAGTCGCGAGCTGCAGTGAGGTAGGTTTGCCCAGTAACGCGACCGGTTTTGTAGATCACCATGTTTTGGTTAAACGCCTGCAAGTAATTACAGACTAAGTAGTCCAGATACAAGTCAAAAAGTAAGTACATAATTACATAAGTGACTACATGCAAAAATTAAAATACAAAATAAATATCACAGAAGACGAAATGACGACGTATAGTGAGTGAGAGGTTTTAGTCATCTAGGTCTTCAACGCTGGTGAAGGGTGACATGAGATGAGCATGGAGCAGCGCCGGAATGGCAAGGGCGAGGGAAACGGGAGATCACCTAGAAAATCAGCCGACCAACGGCATAGTCCGACACGATTCCTACACGCGAAGATCCGGGGACTGACCCCGCCGGGAATCGAGCCCAGATCGCCTTGATGGGAGGCGAGCGGTCTGACCACTCGACCACCGCGGACCCGACAACGCATAACTGGTAGAGAACTGTACAGGGTTATGTGTTATTAACGCCACAGCCATTGACACGATGGTCTGCAAAGTAGTCATAAATTAATCAGCACCCAGTAAATCTATCATGGTTAAGGGCTTGTTCCCGAGTTTTTTTTCAGACTGGTGCCAATAACTCAAATATTTTTAAACCAAAAGTTTTGAAAAAATTTGAGTCAATGTGCAATCACACGATGCACAATACTGAGGACGCTTTTTTTTAAATAATGTACCATTCCCCAGCAAAAAATAAATAAATAATTTCCTTCATTTTTGCTTATTTTCACGACGAAAAACGTGGTACTTTGGGTAATGAAATCTAAAAAACCGTTCAGTATAATTCTACAAAAATTTCAGCTACAAATTATAACATATAAGTAGAGACATGAACTTTTCGCGAAAAGAAATTTGCTCACTTTGTGTCAGTGACTTGTGTGCACGTCTGCAGACTTGCTTCACGGTCAGAGATTGGATGTTTTGACATTCGTGTGTCGTGGGGTTTTACACACAAATCACAGACGTGTGGTCTTACAGTAACCTTATTGTGATTGGTACAGTCAAATGAGAAACGTCACAGTTCAAAGGCACGCTGCCAATATATGTGAAGCAGAACTGCAGACGTGCACATAAGGCACTGGAACAAAGTGGGGCAAAATTCTTTTCGCGAAAAGTTCATGTCTCTATATATAAGTGTCAAAACTGTGCAGCGAAATTTTGATATGAGTATAAGGTAGCAATAAAAAAATATTTTTGAAATCATTGCAAAACTTGGTACCAAGGCCTTAAAGATGGAGGTTTATCGCGGGAAAACTTGACTGTTTGCTGGGTTTCAACGCATGTTCAGCTTATGAAAAGATTATTGGCTTTCGCTTGTACGTAGAGCTATTGCCCTATTTGACTGAGCCAATAAGAATCCCGCTATTGTAATATTAGATGCCTATTATTGGTCTGCAGACAGCCAAGTTGTGTCAGACGTATATCATTAGGGACAGGAACTTTTGGTGAAAATATTTTTGCCCCACTTTGTTTCAGTGTCTTACGTGCACATCTGTATCTCAACTTCATGGATATTAACAAGAGTCTTTCGTGCAGAGTTGTATTTCATTAGACTGTGCCAATCAGTATACGGATAACTGCGTCACATCACGTCTGTGATTTGCGGGTTTAACCTCAAGACGCTGTATGCTAAGGCATCTAAAATCACTGGCCACAAAGTCGAGATGCAGGTGCGCACGTAAGGCACTGAAACAAAGTGCTGTAAAAGTATTTTCGCGAAATTTTCTATCTCTATCACCCAATTATACATGTCAGAAGAAACTACAGCGTTGTCAAAGGTAAGTTGGCACAAAACATTTTCGCTATTTACCATAATCTGTAATCATGGTTAGAGCCAGTGATTTTTGGTGAAAATAATTCTGCAACAACTTGCTTAAATGCCTTACGTGCACACCTGCAACTCTGGTTCGTGGTTATTGGCAAAGTATAACATGGCAGAGGCGTGGCTCATTTGACTGCACCAACCAGAACAATGTTACCACGACACAACACGTCCGTTATTTGCTGGTAGGACTCCGAGACGCCGAAAAATAAAAACTTCCAATCACTGACCATGAAGTGGATAAACAGGTGTTCACATGAGGCATTGAAACAAATTGTTGCAGAATTCTTTTCACCAAAAATCACTGGCTCTAATCATGGTCATTGCCTGCGGCGCGTGCAGCAGGAGTGTACAGTTATGAAAATCTGCAGCCTTGCTTTGTATCAAACCACCGGACGTCATTTAACTAATACGTATATTAGGTGCCTGTGGGCACTGCGCATTGCTGTATATACAGTATGCAGAGCTAATAAGAACTGTTACCGTAACTTTAAGAAACTGTCAAAATGTACCATTTAAATTGTGTAGGAGAGACAAATGTTTATAATTGGTAACACTGCGGAGAAATCATTGGATTTAATATTTAACACGTTTAAAAAATATTTGATTCTTGATTTTTTTGGCAAAATAAAAAGCTTGTTGCAGTTATGGATGGCAGAAAATTTCTTTCAAGCTTACCCCTCACAATAATTAACTTGCTTGTACGTAAGGAAATGTCAATTTTAATTACGATAATTTTAAAATTTAACGTACGCCGTGCACGTTTTCACTTAAACGAAGTTCTAAAATTATTGTTTTAAACAAAGTTATTGACATTTCGTTTCGTACAAGCATAGTGTGGATATGATTATAACGGATAAGCTTGAATGAGGTTTTCTCACAAGAAGTTGTTTCTGAAGCGTCCATAATGGAAATATGCCTTTTATTTTACAAGAAATAGTTCAACTGCATGTGTTAAAAATTAAATTCAAATTTTTGCAGTATTGCGAATTACAAGTTATAAACTCTCTTTCATACACAATTTAAATTGTACCAGGACGAGGTCAGTGCCAGTAAAACAGGAAGTGTGAATTTCGTACTAGTGCAATTACAACACCTAACCTAACATTCCAGTGCTCACATACGGGATTTTACCTTTCCCATTCATCCATCTTCCTGACAATATCTGGACAGGTCTGCGGTCCTGTAGAAAGACCGTTATTTTTGTTGCCGACATGCGATGACTGACAGCGAGATAGCGGGAATATTTCACTTCTGCTATTTAGTACGTACATGGTTGCCATTTCTCCAATTGCGCTGCGAATTCTGAGCGATGTATGTGTACGAGGCATGGTATTTCTACACATAATCGGGTTGCGTAAATAACGTTTAGAATGTGTCCTCTTAGTAAATTCCTTAATTTTATTATGCAGCCTCTTAGTTTGTCACTTCATTACAAGTTTGCTCACAGGCGTAAATCTTTTGGTTTGGTTTCAATTTTCTTACTCAGCAAAATATATCAAATTGCTGTGTTTCGGTAGATATATTAATTTATTTTTATTGAGGCACGATACTCAACAAACATGAACAGCTGAGATCTTTAGGATAAGATCTACTTATTTGTGAACCTGTGTGTAAAGCAGTAATCTATATTGAAAGTCTTATCTTCTTGAAGGATGTAGGACGGTTACCTTCATGCGGTACTTGCTATAATTAATTGTAAATGTCATCAGTGTCGTAATGGATGTTGATTTTTATCTACTCCATAGATATCCCGATATGTTTTATGTTCAAAGTAAAATAACATGTATCTAATACTTTTTTGGCGGTTTTTTATTGTTGCAAATATTTCTCTGCGAAATACCGACACAAATGGCCTGTTGTTTAATGGAATTAAACAATGTAGCATGACATATTTTACCCTGAGCTAGTTGTTGTCGTAACGAGTAAACGCAAAGGAACTTTACGATGACACCGACTCTTATTTCACACTTAAGGACGCCGCCTACCAAGCGCTTCAAATGCATCGCAGTGTGTTCGTTAATACGTTTCCTTTGCGAAACTATTCCTCATGTGCCGAATGGACCAATGTACGGAAAGGAAACACTTTGGACAAACATGGAATGACATTGTTAAGACACCTTGCTCATTAAATAGACTGTTTCGAAGTCCTACGGCCTTTTCATACCGACGATCTTCAAAATATACTAGCCGGATGTATGCGATGCTCCGACAAAATCATTTGGTTCCATAGTAGAAAAGTATCTGCGGGAATCTTGCACGCTAGCTCAGCGCTTGGCTCGTTGTGGCGATGCGGCAAATTTGTCCGCGCTTCAATGTCGCCCTTATAGCTCCGTCACGTCTGGGCCTCTAACGCGTAGGTTTGTGGTGGCCTTAAGGGTGTTGCCTACCTGGGAGCCATGGCGCGAACAAGACTAGGGATGTTCGTGTAAAATTATATTCGGTGTGAACAAGTATTAGTCACAACTACATATATTTAACCACGTATATTTTAGGGCGTTTTATAATACCCTGAAAACTATCAACAAATACGACGAATGGTTATTATAAATAATCTCTCGAAAACTATATATACAAGGATTCATTATTATATGCTAACCCGGTAGGAGTGAATTCCTAAAGTCAAACACATAGGGAAACAATAATACAACATTGGGCATATTGTGACGTATGACGTAGTTATATGCCCCCAAAGGTAAAGGTGGGAAATGTGTAATTGGACAATAATATCTCAGTCACGTGCAATTGAGTAATAAAATTTCGTATACAGGCTACCAGTGTAGGGATAGACTACAGTAAAAAATTATGTTACAAAAATAACATCCATCAATACTTTAACTATGGGTTGACAACCCCTTTATGCTTAGAACTTTGTACCCCTTGACTTGAAGTGACTGGACACGGCATGTCGGTGATCAGCATGTAAACATTAACAAAAATGTTGCCTTGAGAAAAACTGCTAATGTGAATTGTTTCCTCAGAAATCACATGTTAAGTTGGGAATTGACACTGCGGTGGCCTGGGAGGTAGGCAGCCGGTAACAGTGGCGTGCATGACGTGTCGGTACACTACAAGACTCGCAGTCTTATTACTCGTTAATAAATGGAGAAATGCATTACTTGAAAAAAAAATAGTTTTCGATATCTTATTAGTTATTTAATATGAATGTGAATAGAGTGCGCGCCGCGTCTCCAAAATGCACGAACGCGACGCTCGTAAGACAGGTGCACATACTGCAACATACAGAGATTAGCCTATATAGAGCGACATAATCTTGTCATTACAGATAAAAACACACAACTGGATACTTTAGAGTAAAGGGGCAATAAATCGGCCATTGCCTTTGTTAAGGAATCTCTCCTAGCATTCCCTTGGCGTCATTTTGGAAACCGTGGAAAACCAAAATCAAGAAGGCTGGAACCAGGTATTATTTTTTTAATGTTTCTTAAAACGACTTATAGTTTAAAATGTGTATAAATTTCTTCATTACACAAAGTATTACAGTAACACACACACACCATTTTATGGTCATTTTTTGCGACAGTGTCATTTATCATCCGTACGTAATTGCGTTTGGCTTTGCGTTTCTTGAACCAAACCAATTTCGTTGGGTAATTGTCTTTCAGGTTATTCTTCTTATGAAAACTCATGCGTGTCTGCATTACCTGCAGAAGTGTTTCAAGAGTAGAGACGTAACGTTTAACTATATACAAAACGTCTACACTCCGCCGAATCATACTACAGTAGAAGCCCTCAGTACGTTATGTTTTCATTGTGTTTGGTGTCCGTTTGTTGGCAGGTGTCCGCTGTTTTTCACCACGCAATTCAACTAATTGCGATTGTTTTCAAATTCTGGAAACTTTTTTTTCTGAATTCCTTACAGCAGCTGCTGCGCATTTATTGACACACAATGTTGGGGAAGAGGGTAGGGAGGTAGTTACAGTTTTTTATTTTCTTTTTTTTTTCTTCACTGAACACGAGTGCATTTCTGTTTACTTGACAACACAGTCTTCTTATTCTTCGTTTCTCGATGAATTTCATAAAAAATACGATTGTAAGCGTCGATAATCATGAAAACTGCAATGTTCTGAAACTAAATAACTATGCACTGTTTTGCAATGCACCGCGCTGTTATCAGGCATTAAAGCTTGTAACTCTGGCTACACATAGGCTAACTGTGCGACTAAAATTTGACCAGGTATGTGGTGCATCATTAAACGCACAGCTGCGCAAGGTGATTAATGTTTTGCCAACTAGTTCGCATATTTCCGGCATTAGTTGTCTTAAACGAGTAGTTGGCATTGGCACTTGATAAAACAGTAACCAAAGCAATATTGGCATTTGTCTGCAGTAACTTCTCAACCGTTCATTTGCTACGTGTGTACTAAAAGGTAAGTCACATTTTCCGTATACAAATAATGCAGTACTCGAAATTGTTACTGGCTGCCTACCTCCCAGGCCACCTCAGTACCACTTCTCAACTTAACATGTGATTTCTGAGGAAACGATCCAAATTAGCAGTTTTTCTCAAAAGTGACCTTTTTTATTAATGTTAACATGCTGATCACCTACATGTCGTGTCCAGTCACTTCAAGTCAAGGGTTACAAAGTGCTAAGCATAAAGGGGTTGTCAACCCATAGTTAAAGTATTAAGGGATATTCTTGTTGTAACATAATTTTTGCTGTGGTCTATCCGTACGCCAATAGCCTGTATACGACATTTCGTTACTCAATTGCACGTGATTGAGATATTATTGACCAATTACACATTTCCCGCCTTCACCTTTGAGGGCGTATGACTCAGTCGTACGTCACATATTATTGTTTCCCTATTTATTTGACTTCAGAAATTCTCTCTTGCCGGGTTAGCATACATTAACGACTCACCCTATGTATATTATTATTATTTTGCATCTGTATTCTTATAGCAAATTCTGCTCTTAAGGCGCCCGCCTGGTGGCCGTGTGTTAGTGTGAGTGAGGCACGACTCCAAGGGCGATGTTGATCGGCTCATCTGGTGCGGTATCTCCTCTACCGCAAGACACTGAAACGGCGTGCAATGGTATCGTAGAACACTCGCCTGACTGTCACTTTCAGTGGTGACCTCATCTTTTTATTGGTGGAAAGTTTTAAGTAAAGTCCAATACACCTCTCCATTGTAGTTTCACAAGAATCCCTTCAGTAGTTGTTTAGATATAGTAGGTTGAAAAAGTCGTTTTTAGTAATTTTGAGGTGCTCTGGAATGATCTTTCTAATTAACATGACGTTTTAAAACTACTATTCCGAGGTCGTTTGAAGTGTGTGTTCTTTTCGTAAATCCACACATTAGAAACACGTTTAGTAATTTCTTAGATAAAAGCGTTCTGCTAGCACACTGCAACGCTGGTTACAATGCAGGCAGGCGGGTGCCTTAATGCAGCAAATGACTGGCACCGCAGAAATCCCTATACTTGCTCACGTCACGGCTCTGCGGTGTAGGCATAAACCTTATGACCATATTTCCAGATTTTTTATTTGTGACTAAGAAAAGCACCGCCAAGCAGAAGTCAAATTCAACGAAACTATAACGGTTTGCACAATACAGTGCCCCAAAGTCTAAGTTTGCTGCATGAACTCGGGAGCATTCATGGTGAAAATGTACGTTAGGTATGAAATGTTGACGCAGACTCTTATAAAAAAGACAGAGGCTCGTACAGTACATCTTTATCTACAATATAATGCCATGAAATGATAGGATCACATCTGAATACGTAATAGAGATGAAGTGTTGACGAGTAGACTGCACGCCAGTTAAGTGAACTTGCGCCTAGAGGCTGGGATGAAGTGCGATGTTCGTATCGTCCTAAGCGCTTCGTACTTCTAGACTTCGGACGCGTATACCTTCGCCGAGGTGAAGTTCTCAAGGAGAGGACAGGCGCCAGTTGAACGACTTGCGTATAGAGGCGATGATACCAATGGTGCTCAAGCAAGACTCGCCCTTACAGCCCGCGGTCGGCGTAGTCTACGCAAATTAGGTCGATAACATTATTTACGTCAAGTGGTGGAGGAGAACGGGGGTAGGGGGACACTGGCCCTTCCCTAGATCAGAGAGGATGGACAGTATAGGCATTTGTACCCACCCTAAGTTTTAATATCTAAAATTATTACAATTTCTGCCAGCTGTATATTCAATATTTAGACTCGAAAATCACTTAAATAGCACCAACTTGCACACTAAAATTCAAAATTTTCCCGGGGTAGGACTTTAGCAAGTCGTTATTGTAAAAAAACTCGTAATTAAATTTTTGTCAACGATCCTGTCACCTTCTTACAAGACGCCCTATAAATACGGTTTTTTTGTCATTTTCGCTATTTTTTTCTCATTTATGACATACGACAGGACTACAATATTTTTTTCTCACTTATGACATACGATAGGACTACAAAAACGTGGTGTTTATAGTTAATTTTTTTTTTATATATTTCCTGGAAGGAAACTATGTTTACAGGTCCGTTACTTACGGACATATGTATAGGCCTATACTCAAACATTGATTTTTAAAAAATTAAAAATATCTCGCTGGAAACTCCAATCTTGCGCTGACCAAAATCTCTTCAAACACACAGTTGCATCTTTAAACCGGGAAAACAATAATGAACAATATGGAACACTCGATATATTTGTGACGGTATGCTCAATATTATTGCCGTACTTCCTCTGGCCTATGTTGACTCATTGTCTATAGCAATCGGTGCTTGTATTGTGGTTGCAGATGTGCCGCGGCGGGGGACAGGAGTGGCTGCGCAGCGCGCCAGTCCGCCGTCTGCGGCACCCTCTCGAGGAGAGCCCAGTGTGGGGTGTACTTGGCGGCGTACTGGCCGGTCTAGTAGCTCTCCTAGTTGGCTTACCAGTGCTCGTCGCCGCCTGTGTGCTGGTGCCTTCCTGCCTGCTGGCCAGACATCTCCTCCTCCTGCTCTTCTGGAGTCGTCGCTCAGGTACACCAGCCCCGTCTTGCCCTCTATACGCGCTTATGAAAGTTCACGAGGGTGTATGAGATTTCACCCAGGCATTTTACCCGTGTTCGAAATTTCAGCTGATGGCATCTCGGTCAACTACTAAAACTAATATTATGTTTAAATATAAATGCAATAATTCATCATAAAGAATGCAGTATGATGTAGCATTGCAGCATTCAGCAAAATATTTACCAAATAGAAAATATGTAGGTGTTTTTTTTTATTCCTGTAATTTTAAAACCTTGAAGAGCGTTGCTGGTGGTTATCAAACCTGGTAATCAACAAAACCTGGTCATGTGACGTAAGTAACCTACCCTACTCCAGCGAGTGAATTTTCGTAAGCATCTTATGACCAGGATCTTGCCAACGATTCTGGAAGTGGGGAGCAAATGAAAAAAAAAAAAAAAAACTTATATTCTCTTGTATTATAAATGTGATTTGCCACTTTGGGCTTCGGGTGTGATCGTCTCAATTTTTCCCTATACAAACAAACCATAGTTATTCTGAAACCTAAATGCGTAAAAAGGAAGGGAGAGGATATACATAATTTGTACCATCAGGTTTACTTAAGGGGGAGGTGAGGGTGGGCCGACCACCTCGTCCTTCTGTTCGCATGGTCCTATCCAAGACTCTTTCTCCCTATAGGTACACGAGGATTTCCAAGAATAAGGCGAAGATATTGGTTGGGAGGGGGAAAAGTGGAGGAGGTGGTAAACGCCCAGTCGGCCCATGAGATTAAGGGACCCGTCAATATAGCGAGACACAAAAAACAATAAAAAAAATTATTTTCGCGTTAACGGTATTGCGAAACATAGTTTTAATATGGATAAAAAATAATCCCACTGTCTTAAGTATTTAGAACATATTTTGAAAATGTTTTGTACACTTCCTTTAAAAAATTGGGAGGGAGGGCAAGAAAAGTAAGGGTTACTATTTGAATTGTCCAGCGGCCTATAAACTCTGTCGCTACCATGCCACACATGCTGTGGCATAGCCCTCAAACGAATGCACTTTTTCGAAAGGTAGGAAATTTCGTCTTAGAATCCAAAAACCAAAAGATTTTTCTCATGAGATAGTGGATTTGATTACTCAGAGGGCGAATGTAGGTGAAACGAAACTCTAGGAACCCAACAGTGATGCACAATGGACCACAGGAAACAATGGCAGTATATCTGACAGAAAAGTGCACTGGTTCTTTGACAGATTTCCATAATTACTATTTCTTCTTCTTCTACTGGCAATCCAGGATTAAGCTTTTTGGCCTGTTCCGGCCCCACCATCTCTTTTTTCGGCCTTCCCACTCTTTCAATGACATTGTATTCCATCTCTTGTCGGGGGATTCTCCGACGTGACGCGCAATACATGGGCTGTGTTCGATTTGGCCGACTAAAGGCAGTTACCAGACTTCAAACCCTTAAGAGTGTGTGGTCGATAAATAAACGCTGAGAACATCAATTGATTCCTACGCTTTTTTTCGAAGCCAATATGGATAAAATACTCGAACACAATCCTAGATAATGGTATTTGCCCACTTTATGATTAAATATTTATCCATAATTACAAATTCGTTACGCGTGATCTCTTGAGCCGCAGTTAAATGCACGAGGTTCCGGCGTCAGAGATTGTGCCTCAGAAGTTCGTAACACTGGCAACACTTTTGTTTAAAACGTTGGCTAAAACTATTGTCTAGGATTGCTATTGATTAACTGTCGCAAATTGGCTTCAAGAAACCTACAGTTATAAATTAACGCTTTTGACGTTGAATTATGTACCACGCCCTCTTAAAGAGTGTATTCCAGACGAGACGTCACACACGCCGTTGTTCGAACTCACAGCAAGGGCACATATTTACAATAAAATGTTATCTGCGGCTCGCAAATACGCCTTACTTCATAAAGGGAACAAGAGTTTAGGACTCAAGAGCAAGTGATCAAGGGCATATTGCACTGCCCGTTTTCACTCCAATCCTGCTTCTGTTGAATTACTTTTCCAATTAAGTTGGTCGTCTGTCCAGGCCGCCAAGCAGTGTAACAGAACTTCGGCTGCTACAAGCATATTCGAAAACTCTTTACCGGATGAGTGATATCTACTAAGGAATAACATTTTTAAAAAGTTACACTTGTGTATACCCATTTCAGGTTCACCACTACTCATTAAAGCATATTTTCAAACTACCAAAATGGGTGTTTTGCAGTCCTTTTTTTAGATATGTAAATCTTATCGTAGTACCTTTTAAAATGTAGATGCTTGTACACCATACCTTTATCGTTAATAATACAGACTTCGTAAGATATTAAGGTCACCACTGAATACCTCCTAAAGACGAGTTGTCGGCGAGAAGACTGCATGCCAGTTAACCGACATGTGCCTAAGAGGCTAGGGTGAGACGCGATACACATGTTGACTGGATTTGTTTGTATGGACATACTCCATTGCGAAATAAATGACTGTCACAAGAAAACCGAAAGTAAAAATAAGACAAGAAAACATAAAAAGCAGAGTATGCTTTAGTCATCAGGATACAAACACAACATGAAATTCCAAAACTGGAATATGGTCAGATAAAACAAGGAACAAACAGAAAATAAAAGAAATAACAAAAATATAAAAAAAAAACCTAAGTTGACATGCGACACAACGATAAGACGAAACAAAAACG
>PNEQ01074370.1:0-28869 GCA_003012365.1 Medauroidea extradentata
GGCGACTGCTGGAACTTCACTGCTCAGCTGTCGAACTGCAAATTCTAAGAAGTGAGTTAGTATTCAGTCTGATTACAGTATTTGGACTTGTAGTAATTGCGCTCAAATCACATTATCACCTATAGCAACATTTCAAGATAAATTCATTTTTTTTAAACACTACTCGGATTAATAACACACATTTGTTGGAACCATAATTTGTTTATATTGTTACTGTTAATAAAATGCTCCGAAGCACTTCGATATTCATTTACTTCGCAAAAACACAACAAAAAGAAAAATAGCTGATAGTGTTCATTGGTTCCCCACCCCCTGAGCTAGCAAAATTTGATACTTAATAATTATCGAATTGGTTACGTCACATTCGTGACGAAGTGTAATGGTCTGTGGAACTAAAGTATAGATTAAAGTAAACCTACATATTGGTATCCAACGCACCTATACCTAGCATTCCATGTAGATTATACAGTACATTACAACTTTAGTCTTCAGTTTTCTAAAACGTTTATTTGCGTTAAAATTAATCAAGCAGGTTTCTTAGGAATTTATATTGTTTACTACTGAAATTGAAAGAGTACTCTCTGGAGAGAGCACTCTTTCTCATTACCACGAGAGAGAGCTTTCTGGCACTCTTGCTCTCTCCAGTTGGGACGATGCACTCTCGAGTGTGTAAACAAACGATGCAAATGTAACAAGTGCATTATGTTATTAAAACAAGTTATAAACACACAAAATATATTTTTAGGCAATTCAAATAATAATTTTAATCTTACCAGCGTTGTATTTCAAGCCGCGGATAACTGTTTACAAGCAACGCCGTAATTTTGTATATTGTGTATTTAAACTTAATTTTAGATTAGGTGCTGAAAATGTTTACACAAATTCTCGCCATAATTAACTATTTATTGGAAATATTCTTTTATGTATAATTATTGAAATTTTTTCAATATATGACACACATTTCTTCCATAACCTCAAACCATAGTTGTAATAAAGATGGCGTGCGCCAGAGAGAACGAGAGAGTGCAGCGAGTGAACAGTTTCGCTCTCTCGCTCTTTCGCACTCTTGCCAAAAAATTGAGACGACCAGAGAGCACTCTCTCAGACGTCAAAATGGCATGTTCGAGAGAGAGAGAGAGAGAGAAAGAGAGCACTCTCTGAGTGAATTGAGACATGGCCTTAGAGACGACCATGAAAAATCTGCTGTGTCATTCGCCAATGGACCACTAGAATAAATCTCTTTGCGTAGTATTTTTTCAATATATTATTCTGTCTTTTTTATCAGCGGGCTGACTGGACAGGGTCGACATTGTTGGCAAGCTTATGGGGAACCCCACATATTGAGGTTCCTTGTGAAGTGCATGAAAGCAAGACTGTACACGTTGTAATATATATGTAGGCCCTGTTCCACAGTAAATTACAAATTACAAGCTGAAAATTTTGGGTTACAAATTACTAATTAGTAGTTGTAATAATTTCTGTATCACGATGCAGTTGGCAACTCTTAAGTAAGTAAATGAAAGACTATTACAAGTTGAAATCATTAGAAACAAACGCCGTAGCACGTGACTAGTTTCGAGAGCTAGATTTTCGCCAGAAATAGGAAATAGAGATAATCAACATAAATTATGCCCGACAAAAATACTTCTGCACTGGTTCAGTAACTATACATGCCGTTTCTACGTATTTATTCCTAAACTGTTGTCATTATAGTCCTCAATTACAAGAATTAATGTATGCATCGTACAAGACATCCAACATTCCATTCATGTGAGTATATAACTTTGTGTAACTTAGTGCAACGTAGTGCGTGATTGTGCATATTAGTATAATCTGGTGGAACTTAGTGCAAGAGAGGTTAGGTGACGGTGTTTATGGTAACTGAGTTGGGTTAGGTTAGGTTAGGTTAGATGGGATTAATTAAGGTTGGGTAAGGTAAAGTCGGGTTAGGATGAGTGAAGCTAGTGACGTTTAGTGCAAACTAGTGTAACGTAGTGCAAGATAGTGATACTTAGTGCAAGGTAGCGCAACTTATTGCAATGTAGTGTAACTCAAAGATAAAAATTGCAACTTAGTGCAAGATATTGCAACTTAGTTGATTTGGGTTAACTTGATTGGGTGAGCTTAGGTTATATTAAGTAAGGTTGCTTTAATTACGGTTCAGTGGGTGAGGTTGTATTAGGTTAATTTTGGTTAGGTTAGGTTGGATTACGTTGAGTTGGATTAGTTTGGGTTAGGTTTGGTTAGTTTGGGTTAGGTTTGGTTAGGTTAGATGATGTTTGTTTAGGTTTAATTGGGGTATGTTTGGTTAGGTTGGGTAAAGTTAGGTTGAGTTTGATTAGAAAGAGTTAGGTTAGGTTGAGTTAGGTTGTGTTAGATCAGGTTGACTTAAGGTAGGTGATAGCTAGTGATATTTGATGCGAGATAGTGCAACTAAGTTCAAGCAATGTTAGGTGAAGTTGGTTTGCATGCAGTTAGGTTGGGTTAGGTAAAGTTGAGTTAGTTTGGGTTAGATCAGGTTGGGTGCAAGCTGATGAAACTTAGTGAAAGAAAGTGCATCCTAATGCAAGCTGGTGGAACTAGCAAGGTTAGGTGAAGTTGGTTTGGATAACTCGGTTGGGTTAGGCTAGGTAGGGCTGCATAAGGGATAAGTTAGATTGGGTAAAGTCATGTTGGATTAGGGTGGGTGAAAGCTAGTGATACTTGGTGCAAGCTAGTATAACTTAGCGCAAGATACAGAAACTTAGTGCAAGATAGTGCTACTTTGTGCATAATATTGGAACTTAGTGAAAGGAAGTGCAACATATTGCAGGAATTGCATCTTAGTGCAAGTAAAGTTAGGTGAAGTTAGTTAGGGTTAACTAGGTTGGGTTAAGTTAGGTTGGTTATGTTACGTTAGTTTGTGTTAGTTTAGGTTAGGTTGGGTTAGGTTGGAATAAGTTGGGTTAATCTAGGATTGGTTTAGTTGTATTAGGGTATGTTCAAACACGTGATACTTGGTGCAAGCTAGTACGACTTCATGTAACTTAGTAGTGCAAATTAGAGTAACTTAGTTCAGGATATATCAAAGTAGGCCTAGTGCAAGGTAGTGCATCTTAATGTAAGTTGGTTGAACTTAGTGCAAGAGAGGTTAGGTGAAGTTGGTTTGAGTTAAATAAGTTAGGTTAGGTTAAGTTTTTTTAGGTGGGGTTAAATTAGGATAGGTAAGGTATTGTTGGGTTAGGGTAGGTGATAGTTAGTGATACTTGGTGCTAGTTAGTGCAACACAGCGCAACTCAGTGCATGATAGCTCAACTTAGTGCAAGATAGTGAGACTCAGTGAAAATCAGTGAATGTTGGTGCAACATAGTGCTAGCAAGGTTAGGTAAGTCACTTTGTGTTAGGTTAACTTGTGTTAAGTTAGTTTGTATTAGTTTAAGTAGTGTTATGCTAGGTTGGGTTTGGACAGGTTTAACAAGGTTGGGTTAGGTACGGTGGAAACTAGTGCTACTTAGTGCAGGATAGTGCAAATTAATATCAAGTGCAACTTATTTCAAGATAGTGTATCCTAATGCAAGCTGGTGGAAATAAGTAGAAGCAAGGTTAGGTGAAGATGTTTTGGGTAACATGAATTGGTTAGGTTAGGTAGGGTTGCATTAGGTAAATATAACATAGTTTGGGTAAGGTTACATTGGGTTAGTGGATGAAAGCTAGGGTTATTTGGTGCAAGCCAATACAAGTTAGTGCAATATACAAATACTTAGTGCGAGACAGTGCAACTTAGTTCATTTGGTTCACTTAGTTGGAATTGGCTCGTGAAAACTATGTTGGGTTAGGATAGGTTAGTTTGTGTTGGGTTAATATAGGTTAATTTGCATTAAGTTGTGTCAGGTTAAATAAGGTTAGCTTAGGTTTGTTTAGGTAAGGCTGGTTTAGGTTGGGTTCGGTTAGGTTAGGTAAAGTAAAATTATGTGAGGCTAGGTTGGATTAGGTTAGGATAGGTTTAATTGGGTTTGGGTGGGTGCAAGCTAGTGATACTTACTGCAAGTGAGTGCAACTTAGTGCAAGGCAGCTATACTTAGTGCTAGATAGTGCAACTTTTTTTTGATAGTGCAACTTAATGCAATAAATTGCAACTCAGTGCAATATAGTGCAACTTAGTTGGATTCGATTAACTTGGTTGGGTTAGTTGAGGTTTCGTTATTTTAGGTTAGGGTAGGTTATTTTGGGTTAACTTAGGTTGGGACAGGTTATGTTGGGTTAGGTAATTTTAGGTTTGGTTAAGTTGGGTTGAGTTAGGGTGGGTGCAAGTTAGTGCTACTTGGTGAAAGCTAGTACAACTTAGGGACAACTAGTGCAACCTAGTTATAGTTAGGGCAACTCAGGGCAAGATTATGTACCTCAGTGCAAGATAATCATATTAGTGTAAGAAAATGCAACTTAGAATAAGACAGTGCAAGTTAGTGCAAGAAAGTGCAAGATAGTGTAATTGAATGCAAGAAAGTGCAACATAGTGCAATAAAGTGCAACTTAGTGTAAGAAAGTGCAACATAGGGCAAGAAAGTGCAATATAGTGCAAGAAAGTACAACTTAGTGCAAGAAAGAGCAACTTAGTACAAGAAAGTGCAACTTAGTGCAAGAAAGTGCAACATAGGGCAAGAAAGTGCAATATAGTGCAAGAGTGTGCAACTTAGTGCAAGAAAGTGCAACTTAGTGCAAGAAAGTGCAACTTAGTGCAAGAAAGTGCAACTTAGTGCAAGAAAGTGCAACAGTGCAACATGTGCAACTTAGTGCAATCAAGGTTATGTAAAGTTGATATGTGTTAAGTTAGGTTATGTTGGGTTAGGTTAGGTTCAGTTAGGTTTGATTGAGTTAGTTTAGGTTATTTTAGGTTAGGTTGGGTTGGGTTAGGTTAGGTTAGGTTGGGTTAGTTTGGATTAGGTTGGGTTAGGTTTAGTTACGTAAGGTTAGGTTGGGGGAGGTTGTTAGGTTTGGTAATGTTAGGTTGGGTTAGGTTAGGTTGGGTTAGGTTAGGTTGGGTTAGGTTAGGTTGGGTTAGGTTAGGTTGGGTTACGTTAGGTTGGGTTATTTTATATTGAGTTATGGTGGATAAAAGCTAGTGATAGATGGTGAAAACTAGCCCAACTTAGGGCAAGTTAGTGTAACTAATTGCAAAATAGTGCAACTTTGTGCATTAGTTCATTTAGGTGAAGTTGGCTTAGGAAAACTAGGTTAGGTTAGGTTTGGTTGAGGTAGGTTAGGTTAGTTTGGGTTGAGTTAGGTTCGGTTGGGTTTAGTTAGATTACATTGGGTTAGAATGGGTTAGGTTTCGTGATGTTAGGTTTTTCTGGGTAATGTTAGGTAAGGTTGGGTGAGGTTGTTTGGTTGAATTATGTTGGGTTAGATTAGGTAAGGTTGGTTTAAGTTAGGTCGTGTTAGTTTGGCTTGGGTTAGGTTGAGTTAGATTAGGCTGTGTTAGGTTATGTTGGGTTAGGTTTGGTTTGGTTATGTTTAATTGGGTTAGGTAACGAGACAGCACTCGCATCAAACCTGAACATCGCCTCTAAGACCAAGTCACTGAACTGGCGTACAGTCTTCTAGCCGATAACTCGTATCTAGTAACGGTCAGTGGTGACGCCATCATTTTATTATGAACTATCTGCAACTCCGAATTAATTCAAGTGCTTTTAGGGTTAACACGATAGTTAGAGATGATGGTATATCGCGAGATTGTTTTGTGCTAACATACCCCTGAAAACACTGAAGTTCCTTGTGACAGGTATGATTTGGTGATGTAGGTCCGACATAACGCATCATTCAATAGCGGGAATCTTATTGGCTCAGTCAAATGTGATAACAGTTCCAAGTACAAGCTGAAGCTAGTAGTAATCTATTCATAAGCAGAACATGCATTGAAACCTAGCAAACAGTCAAGTTTTGCCGCGATAAACCATCATCTCTAACCATAGTATATTTAGTACGAGTACTCTACACTAGTTACAATGCCACTCAAAGACAGAATGGATTTTCAAATTAAGTCAGCACACTATCTCGTCGAAGATCCATTACACTTGGATCAATGGTATAGTAACACATGCGTTACAAACAAACATATAACATAACATAATTTGTAAATTTCCGAAAGAAATTTTATATATATATATATATATATATATATATATATAAGATAAGCGAAAAGCATAGTGTCCTGCAAAATTTCAGTCTTAAGTACTACAAACTATTTTGAGTAATTCGTAAACATTTGTAAAAGTATTTTAAATGTCCTAAAATCGATTTTTTTTAATGTAACATCAATTTAAGATAAACATTTTGGTAGTTAAAATTTTATATAAGAAATATAATTAATAATGGTGATAATAATATCAAAAATTATAAACTACGGCAAAAAAATCTGAAACACATGTAAAGTTTTCGAAAATTTTAAATTGTGCAAAATAATGTTAAGGGCACGGTCGTAAAAGGATAGGTCTGGACACTCGCCTATCTACCAATGTATTTTGCTTGACCCCCTTGTTATTTGGCTGCAGTTCACCAACTTACCGAGAATGTTGTGCTTTATTGGCGCTGCAGTCAGGGAGGTAGGGTTCAAACTCAGCCCACTTGTTTCTAGTATTTATTACATTATATAGTAAATAAAGATTGCTGGAGCCATGCTTTAGGATTGTGAGCGAAGGAAATATTTCTTAAATTGATAAAAAAATACGTTTTGATAAATTGTTTATCCTTGTGGGAGGGAAGTGGGCGGAGTTTGAGCCCGACCGCCCTGATTGCAGCGCCAATAAAACACAATATTCTCGGTAACTTAGTGAACTACAGCCAAACAACAAGGGGGTCAAGTTTCCAGGCGAGTGTCCAGACCTGTTCTTCTACGTCCATGGTTAACGGTCAGTAGCCGTTGAAAAGATATTTTGAACAAGATAATTATGTTACTAAATATTTTGATATCCCGTTCTGCCCTCTGTATATTTTGTCCCTCCCCCCCCCCACCCTTTTTTTTTCGATCCTTTCACTGTTATAGTCATAAACCTTACCGCGCGCACAAACAACAATTCACCAAATTTTCGTGGGAACGGATGAATTGTATTCATACGTTACAAACAGATATATATATTACAAACTAGGTAAATTTGATGCACGTGTATAATATTCCTTTTCAAAGATTCCACAACAAGAAGTTCATACCTGAAAAAGACCGCTAAAACTTCCATTTCCGCCATTTCTAGCCGCAAGAGAACAAGCTTTAACTACAGTATTATTGGAGGACCTTGAATGCATAGACTTGAATGTAATCTCTAGTGAGGCATATGAACGGTTGCAGAACTGCAATTGGCTCGATATTTGAGGAGGCAGTCATCCAACTACCATCGCTCCACACCTCACAGCGTGTTTGCTAGATATTAATATGTTAATTAATTCTCATTCCAGCCAAGACTTTCTGCGCTTGTAACACAGGTTCTGGTTTTGCCAGTCACACGAAGGCTGTTACGGAAGTCCTCGACAAATTTAATTGACGCGATAAAGAGCAAGATACGAAGCGCGCGTCACTTGTTTTCCAGAGCGACAGAGCAGGATTTGAATATCCGGGAACATTATCCTCAACAACTGTGAATGGCGCCTACAACAAACAGGAGACTCATTTGCTGACAGAGACTCTGAGTTCCATCTTGCTCGATGTTCTTAGTGTGAAGGTCATGAGGCTTTTGGTGTGAAGTAGACTTCGACTGTAATTAAGAGTATGGTAAAATACTGGAATAATTTATAAACTGAGCGAAACATGTGTGAATACTGCGCAGCTTTAGCGTTTAAAAATATTGAAACATTTATTTAAATTAAACATTTAAATTGTGTGATCTTTGAACTACTCCAGCAATGGATTAGCAGCTTTTTTATGGGATATTTGCCTTTGCGAGATAATATTGCCGTGCTGCAGAGAAACCCCACAATAAAACGAAAAGCTAGAAGAGAAAAGGCATTAGCTATTGTCAACAAATATATTATATACGAACAATTCCTGACAGCAATATAGTAGTATCACAAAAGTTGACTGTAAACAAAAATAAAAATAAATTGAACAATGACAGCACAAATAAATTCAATTCATGAATTTATTAATATTGTAATTATTCTATACTAATTTTAGTTTTTGTATCGTCATTTGTCATGCGACTATATTCATTTCCGGAATTGTGTACAATACATAATATGTTTGTTTACAACCATTAATACTTGCTTTACTTTTTTCGATTTTTTTATTGTAAAATGTTTCTGCAACACGTTAACATTTGCTCGCCTGGACAGTTATGTTTCTAAAACTGATAAGTTTATTTAAATTCTGGCGATAGTTGATACAGGCAGTTGGCGAAAATGTGAGCTCTTTTGCAGGCCAAGTTACTTTTTTTATCCTTTCATCCTTTTTGTATTTTCATGTCACTTTGTAATATATACATAGCACTGCGAGTAGTAATCGAAGTGCATAGATGTTATTGTACTCGACAATTGACGTCAGAGCGTACAAGATCTCAATACTTACACGTCTACCAACATTGTCGTGTTGGTCTGCATATTGACTGAATTAGATCCCAAGACACCGTCAGCGTCATCTGTACACAGTGGGATTGTTTCAACAATACTGTAATATAAACTTTACTAACCAACTCACTGCTCATTTCCTGCTGCAATGAAAGCAGACACTTACAAAGAAGTCCTGGTACTCGTTCATCAATGTTAGTGTAAGTTTTATTTGATATATGTTGCAGTACTGAGGAACGTGTTAGTGCATGCTGTTGGGTGCATGAGAGAAATCTAACAGTGAAGACAACTGAAGACCTCGGGAGTAAATAATGATAACCATCATTCCTGTAGTTTTCAGCTTAGGTGTAAAAAGTATGTCAAATCTGGAGAAAAGCGTTTCATAAATTTATCATTTATTATGTGCATGGTTTAAAATAGACTACCGACGTATTTTGTAATTAAGTATTTCTATTCAATTTAGGGATAGAAATTGTTTACATCGACTATCTTACAATGTGGGTTATAATTAGTTAGCCTAGAAGTCTCCAATTATTACAGAAGATCAGGCTGTACTTTCGGGCGCGGTTTCAGTAAGATCCTCCGCCGGAACAAACACGGTTCCATTGAAACATCAACTTCTCGCGACAGGACGTGTCAAGGATAAGGAAAGAAGTGTCATCAGAACTTCAGCAAGTCAAGAAATATGTCTGCCCGTCAAGTTGTCAGAGGGCAGAAGTCGCGGAACCGTTACTATTCCTCTGACATACTGGAACATGCTGTGAGACAAGCCACACCAGCAATGTTCAGAGAAATGTGCACAGAACATGGCGCCGTGTTATCTGTGTCATGAGGAAGACACAACATATGCTGATCCCTTGGACAAGTAATGGTTCATGTCTCTAAGAATCTCCTCTGAAGAACTCTTGTTAACTTATTTATTTAAGATTAATTTTGATTAGTTTAGTTTATTGCACCCTTGGATCTCTTTCTGTACGTACATTCTTGCAAAGAGATATCAGACAAGTCAAGTTTACAATATATAATCAAACGAATAAATGACATAAGATAATATGCATAAGGGTTTATGTTGGTTATTATCGGGGATAATAGGAGTTTGTGTCCTGCCTACATAATCATGAACCTCGTTGAACGTATTATATTGCACGGTGATGTATTATATAGGTCTGCTCTAACAAATTAAGCTTAGTTTGGTATGTAAACAGCATCTAGTTAGGTTAGTGACGTAAAATATAGCTGTAATATTCATCCATAAAAACATTTAATTCTACCCAAAAAGACACATTTGTTTTTCCGTGTTACGCTCAATAAACAACGGCTATTTTAAGTCTTAATTCCCAACGGCGGTCATTTGCTAGTCGTCGTGATACCACGAGATAATTTTCTTGTTACTTGTTCCATGAATATTCTTGCCGTTTTTAAAATCCACATCTCGGATAGTTACGTTATTAATATAGCCTTGCACGGCAGAGGTCGACTGTAAAGATAGTATAAAACGGCCGGTAGCATTTATTTCGCAAGGAAATGTAAGGTCTCTGACATTTTTAGAATCCTGCGAAACATAGTAATAAATAATTATGAAATTGTAAAGTTAATATATGTAAAAAAAACGAACATTCCACGCAATTTCCCAGTCTTAGTAAAGTTTCATAGTACAGCAAGACGCTGCAGTTTAATTTATACTTGACTTTCTGACAACGAGTTGTAAAGAGACTCTTAAATATTATAGATTATCCTTATACCATAAGCATTGCAGGACGTCATTTTGCCAAGCACGGAACTATCTAAGGAGTACGCCATCGCGATACAATAAACACAATAAACCTCTCACAAACACATATGTTTACAGGATGCCTAGAAACTGCCGTATAATAAAAACACAGAGCGAATAATGGATTAAATTGGAGACGAGAATTGTAGTGGCAAAATGTTGTTGGATGAAATGTTTTGCACGTCACAGAAATTTTCTCCTTGCGCTCCACGTCTAGGTATTATTTCACGTGTGTTACGTCGAATAAATGTAAAATCATGTTTTGGTATGTTGGGGATTTGAACCCGTGTTCAAAGTATGATGGTCATAACTTAGTGTAGCAGTCAAACCAATCTTACCTCCCCCTCCCCCTTTCACCAAACGTCGACAAGATTTCGGTTACCGGCGAGGTCAATACTGACTATTTCGTGTGTAAACCACGTCGCCATTGGCTGGCGGGTTTTATCAGAGTTCTCCCATTTCTTTTGTCCTTGTATTCCATCACTGCTCACTCCCCTCACATCATCTTTACAAGAATATGTCTATGTTAAGAGGCAGGAACTTTGGTACCGTTGCGTGTTTTGTTCTGGAAGGGTCCAGCGGAGTGTAGTGGAGCAGATAGTGCACTTAATTTTAAGTGTGATTATTGTGTTATGCCTAAATGAATCTCAAAAAGAAGAGGATTGTTATAATTGTATTCTAATTGTGTTTAATTTTAAGAAATAGGCTAGTACAAAGTATATGAGACTAAGATGCTGACTGTGGCAGATAGTTTTATCAGGAAAACCATTGTCAGGGAATAGCAGGGCCTAGTGATAATAAGGCCCATAGAAGACATTAATGTTGGTCATCATGGTTGTTTAAGTATTTTCAATATGACCGTAACATTAAGTGTTTTACATGCACTGACGACTTTGTGCCTAAATCATTTTAATAATGTCTATCTATACTTAGGCCTACCTTGTGTTCGTTAACTTGGTTTAGTTAAAACATATTTTCATATAAATTTTTTAAAAAATCCTCAGAACATTTTGACTTTATCCTTGCTCATCTTAGAAATATTAACTGGGTATAATTGTAGCTCCTGGTATACAAATACTAGCATAAAAACGATTGTTATCCAGATTTTAAAGTTTTAACAACAATGAAGTTGTTCAGTGACTCAATATTTTGTGTAATCTTTGCCTACTGCCGAAATAACAGTGTAAAGCCATACTTAGAGTAAGTCGTATTCAATTTTAGCATTATATTTTTGTTTGTGAACTCACTTTCTTGGTTTTATTTTGCAATTACTTGTCAGTATTTACTTGCGTACCATTACCCACATGTGCGGGTAATGATACGCAGTGCACTGTCTTTGTATTTCCGTCGGCCGCATCTTTCTCATGTAACGTACAGGGTATTGATTACACCAACATAAACTGAACTAAATTTCCTTCCAGGGTCAACATTTATTAATTTGTAAAACACAGTTTTTATGCTTCAAATTTGGGTCCAAAGTTATGTGCGTGCAGACGCTCCGCTCTCCCCCTACCTAATATAAATAAACATATGAATTTAAACTGAACAGGACTCAGGACGCAGATATCTTATTTATATTAGCTTGTCCATTGCGTATGAAAGTTACTCTCTGTAAGGTTCGTGCGATTAAAAAATAATTATAATGCGTAATATTAAAATACATAAAATATTATATAACGTTTTGCTTGTGAGCAGGCATACAGTTTTTTTCTCTCCATACAATTGTACACAGTATCACGGCTTTGTTCCAGATTTGGCAGCAATGCTTTATGTGCAGTATCTACCTCAAAATACTGCTGTAATTATATCCTTATCGGGCTAGAAACTACAAAAATTTGTTCGTCTATCTATTATTCAGGACTTTTTACACTGATTTTTAAATTTTTAGTTTATTATTTTGTATGATATCGTTAACATTATTTGCATTGATTATTTATGTCTATCAATTTGCATACTTTTTCTCCCTAGCCAAAAATATATCATATACTGAAAATATAGAAAACCGTTGTCAACGTCTGAAAAGCTCTGAAGGAAAATTGCAATAGATATGAATTTCCCGCAAATAATTTATAGACCTATGTTTATTTTTGTAAAGTATAAAACATACAAACTGGCAAAGTTCTTTAATGTCTAATTATTCCTCAAAACAATATTTACGTATGATGCGTTCCATTAACCCTTTTGCTCTTTATACTGAGTACATTCGTAGGCTGAATGCATGTTTCAAAACATAGAATGTTTGGACAGGTCGGTACAAGGACAGAGGCTGGCATCAGTGTTGCAGACAACGCTTTCCCTGACTGATATTGTTCGGCTGCTGCTATCGTGCACAAGTTTCATAACTAGGTCTGTGATTTGCCAGTACAACTCCTAAGACAAGTGAGAGTTATGTCATCCAATCACAGACCACGAAGAAGAGCTAGTGACGTGTACGTAATGAATTGTACCTCATTGGTGTAAAAATAATTCCGCCATAAAATCGCAGCTCTAGTTATAAGTCAAGGCCCGGGTATGCAGCGGGTTCAAGGACCAGCAGGCTGGACTGCACAGTACTGTATACACTCAGATACTTGTATATTGTCTGCTGCTGCACTGAGTGTACGGTTGTATGTGCGACAAGGTAGTGCTGGTGTCAGAGTGTGTCTTCATGCAGGTCTGCAGTTGGTTCACAGCCCTGGGTTAAGAGTTTCATTAACCCAATCGCGAAAGTACTGAACGTGTTCATGATTTCACATCTAACGTTTCGCAAATGAACTCGCGAAATTTCGTGGTCGGTAATATTACTTATACATAGAGCCCACGATTTTTGATGAAAAGAATTCTGCAACATTTTGTTTCACTACCTTTATGCACATCTGCAGCCTTGCTTCGTGGTCAGTGATTGGCTGTTTATAACTGTCGACGTATATGGTTCTACTCGCAAATCACAGACGTGTGGTGTTGCAGTAACCTTGTTCCTGTTGACACAGTCAAATGAGCCACGTCTACGACCTGCCAATAACAATGAAACAGAGCTGCAGATATGCACGTAAGGCAATGAAACAAACTGTTGCAGAATTCTTTTCACCAAAACTCGTGGGCTCTACTTATCCGTCCAAAAACTGTAAAATTGCAACACCTGAAACGAAATATTGATTAGAAAATTGACCGGTGCGTATTTTATGTGAACATTGATTCCTCATTTAAACTCTATTGTCGCAACTTAGCTACCGTAGATCTTAAACACTTTTTTGCAAAACTTTGTTTTTCCGTTGATGGTGCAGCACATGTGACGACTGGGTCTTCATTTGTGGTAGAGTCAGAATCACTTTCTGGAATAATATTTCTTGTTGCTGGAGTTGTACGAGCATCACTGTCTTCATCCCCAGAACAGGTAACCACTTCTCTCCTCGCTCTAGGCCTACTGATGTTTTGTGAGAACTCGTCGTTCGATGAACTTGAATCTTCACTGTCATCTCCATTGTCCGGAATATGTGCAACTGTCCTTGACCGCAGTCCATAGAATGTTTGTACATCCATATCTGAAACAAATCAATGATGTAACTTAGTTGAGCGGTTTGGAAATCTATAAACAATAAAATGAGGTGAGCACGATGTAGGTAGCGTCAAGAATGAGGGGAGGGGGAAATGGAATATCCCTGAGAAAATTAGCTGACATTCGGCATAAACCTGGCGTGCCTATCGCATAAAAAAAATCAAGGACCAGATCCAGCCGGGAATCTAACCCGGAATCCCTTTGTGGGTGGAGTGATAGCCACTTTACCACTGGGAGACCCAACAATGAAAAAAAAAAAAAAAAAATAGCAACTTATAAATTTTGATAGCAATTAAAAATGAAAATTACATGTTTGATCTTTTAAAATTTGAATAAAAATATAAACTATTTTTTCTTTTGAAATTACACAAAATAATAAGGTATCACATAATTTTCTGCATAGTGTTCCATAAGTGGCACACAAACATTATAACAACAACTTCATAGTGTGCCATATGTGTGACATAGCTATTTATGGCTATAAAACAATATGAAATAATAAATACAGCAACTTACATTCAAAAATGATCGCTAATACTTCAAATTCATTGAAAATAAATTTTACATTTCAGAATTTACGATAAAAACAGGATTTGTGAGATTGCGAACACAGACAAAATCGACGCGCGTTGGCTTCCACTGCGTAACTATCTCGACGGCCGATGTAGTTCACAGACTACTCCACAGATAGCAGCAACCGTCTGAACTCGTTTCAGTAGCTTGTGCCATATATGGGACAACATGCAGCTAATGTTTCCAACACATTTTTTAGTCAAAAAAAATTAAAGAATGGTTTGTACCATATATGTCACAGCATGTTGTATAGGGTTAACCCTCTACTGCATGATATTTGTTAATGTCAAGAAAAAAATGCATAATTTCAATTATGACTAGCAGTTAACTTTAAAAATAATAAAAAAAATATTTATGTATATTTTGTGTTTTTTATTGAATTTAAATTATATGTGCCATATAAGGCACAACATGCAGTTTCTGATAGTTATTAACAAAATTGAAATGCCTGGTTACTCCCCCCCCCCCTTTTTCCAATTCTGTACAGCTATGCAAAAATGGATTCGTATCTATGCACAAATACAACTTGAATCTATACATTTTTATTGTTAAGTGACAACAATATACACTACACATTCAAAAAACTAATTTTAGTAAAAACTTTTTAAAAAATATTTTAAAATAATGACCAAACCTACGTTCAGTTCCTAAAACACAGAACATGTCTACATTTTGCAAACAATTGGTACACAAATTGTTTTCACCATTTTACAAATATTCCAAATATAATAACCATAAAATGCTAAGAAATTTCAATAAGGTGTTTACAACTTTAATTTCACATTCTGAGTCTATGAGCTGTGAAACTCTAGAAAGCAGTTCTGTCTTTGTTGAAGCAGAGCGCGACTTTACATTTCTGGCATGATACAAATGATTTACCGCTACACTCAGGATATTTGCATCTACCGCGTGATTCAAGCCAAACCGGCATGTGACCAATGCCATCCTGCCGTACTTCCGCTTGAGGGACATCAGCTGCAGGTCCTCATTTCTTTTTGGCGTCAAGTTGTGTTTGCAGCTCATTACTTGGACGGCCTCTCTTACGAAGCATTGTTTTTTTTTTTTCAGCTTTGCAGAGTGCATCTGCAACAATCACCTTGAAGTCTACCAGAGGCATGTGATGCGCATCATTCTTCCTTCTCCACAACAACCAGCTGTTGACAGTCACTAAGTCAAACAAATGAAACATAATCTTATGGTACCACTTCTTCGACCTTATTTGAATTCTGTACAAGCCAAGCATTGAATCTAGTAAATCCACACCTCCCATGTATGAATTATAAATGGAAATAGAATGTGGGCTTGGGATCATTGCAAAAGCATTTTCCTTCTTCACAAATCTCTTATTTTCTCCTTTAGACTCAACACCTACATACGATGACAGAGTACTCACTACTTTGTTGTCATACCATGACACTAATAACAACTCGACTCCGTCTAATGTAGTTACTTTCTCTACCATCGTGCCTCTTCCTAGCTTCTTCAGATCGGTTTCTTTTGGCATGTTTGATCCAGGAACTCTGTTTAGCCTCACTGTCCCAAGTGAGAGTATGCCCTGTTTGCGCAAGTAAACCACTAGGGAAACACTCGTGAACCAATTGTCAAAAAATAATTTGTAATTGACATTACGGGGTATAGTTTTGGCCATCCTGACTACAACATTGCTACTCGCACCTAGGTCAGGTGGTATTACTCTGTGCCCCTGTAAACATTTCAAAATCATAACTAAAACCTGATACCCCACTCAAAACAAATGCTTTATAACCCCATTTATGGGGTTTTGAAGCGTTGTATTGCTTTAGGGTTGAACGTGCCTTTGTGGGAATTATTTGTTCGTCTACAGCTAAATACTCTTCTTTCGGCACACGCTGCAGTCTGTCACGTATTTTGTCAATAAAAGGTCTAATTTTATGCACTTTGTCATGTCCATCTACACCCACAGGAACATTGGTTTTGTTATCATTGAAATGTATGAATCGCTTTATTTCCTCCCACCTATTGCAGGTCATGACTTCAGATACAGCTGGATGGCCTAAGTATGGATTCCAATAATGCCTTGTAGCAGGTAACTTGACAACATACATGTATAAACATATACCAATAAACTGCTCTATTTCTGCAACTGTGACATTCACTGATTTGGTCACAAAGCACTGCACAGAGTACAAATTACACTGAGAAACAAATTTTGTTGGTGCAAACAAAATTTGTTTGAATCAACCAAATAATTTGTTTGTATAGGGGCAAAGAAATATTTGTTTGCTCGTACCAAATTATTTTGTTCCCTTGATTTGTTTGAGGCAAATAGCTGAATTTTGTTAGCAGTACCAAATATTTAGTTGGTCATAAAAGTATTTCGTTTGCCATATCAAATGCACATGCAATATTTTAAGAACTAAAATAATTATATTTTATAAACTTCAACATTTTTTTAAATTTTAAGAGCTAAAAAAAAGTATGACCACGCCGGATTTTGAACCACTATCCCTTCACTTGACTCTTTCTGCTAATGGCCTAACCAACTGAGCTACGAGTGCTTCCATGACGGCGAGATTGTTATTTGTAAAGGAATAGTTAAGTCGTGCACCGCAGGGCCGCAGCACAAAGAACGAGACGTGCAGCTGCGGTGTTTTTCAAGTTTATAGCATTTTCTTTTGTGATCAATTTAATTAACCACTTTGAAATTGTTATAGCTAATATTAAGATACTAGAATTATGCTGATTAACAGTTTAGACGTCCTACTTGTGGCACAAACTTATATTTTGAATGTTGAGGTATACAGTGTTCGCCATCTTATCGCTTACGCACGCCAGCATTCCATCTTCCGCAAGTCAACCATATGTATTTAGTTTCGCCAACAAAATCATTTAGTCCATCGAAAAAAATTGTTGGTTCAAAGCACTTCACTTATAACTAACAATATTATTTTGTTGACAAGTTGTAACGAGTTGTTTGTTTACACAAAATATTTATTCGACGTCCTGTAGCAACCAAATATAAATATACGTTTGACACAAACAAATTGCGTTTAAATGAATAATTTGGTCGAGGGAAATAATTAAATTTGTTTGGAGGACTCCAAGTTTGGTCTTACCAACAAAATATTGTTTAGCTGAAGCAAACATCACCCAAACAAATGTATTTAGTATAATGAAACAATTCTTTCTCTCAGTGTAGTCTGCTCAACAATGTAGTTTAAAATCTCATTAGTCAAAATGTATTTGAAATAGTTTACTGGCGTTGAAAGATCGTCAATTTCCTGAGGCAAAACTGTAGAACCTTTGAACACATTTTCATTTACATTATAGATAAGTTTTCCTTCCTCCCAGTTTTTTACACTTAAAAGAGCGCTATACAGCAGGTGCTAGATGCTGTGTTAGAGGTACGGCGGGCGATAAGGGCTAGACCTTTCGTTTATAAAGATATCGAACACATGTATAGTAACATTTCATTAAAAAAAACTTCCTCATGACATGCTGCAACAATGTTCATGTATCATCTGTAGAGGGCTCATAGCTGCAGTGGCTGTTAATGTCGGACCTCAAACTTCTGGTGACTCTGGCAAGGATCTGCTCTGGCGCTTGTGTTACGGAAGTGTTGATTGCCTCGTAACCTGCCTGGCCGGTCCTGGCTCGCCATCTTTGACAGATAATGTCCTAACGACACGCACCACTTCATTTATTTCGCCTCTCTTAATGGCGACTGTTTAGATACATCAGCGAACATTGCGTCGTTGATTAAAACGGCCAGCCGGCACTCGGTACGGGGTTTGCTGGAGCTTCTCGTTCTAATTGGTCCCTTATTGCACGGCATATCCGGATACATGTCACTCGTCCAACTATTCATCATTTTATTTATACTATTGCATGAAAAAAAACATTTTATTTAAGTACTTTATTTGACATTTCAGATTGTAGTAGCATAGCTTCGTGATAACGCTCCTGTGGTTGGGCGTCAGCAAGAGAAGGAAGGGGTTCAATTTTACCACAAAGAAGTACGCTTAAATAAATTAGAATAAAATAAATATCAGATTAATGTAAATTCAAAATTAAAATACCTTGGCGTGTATTAAATAGTCAAAAATATAATTTTAAATTCATCAATTGAATAGAACATGTTATAGTACAGTACAGTGTTTTTAAACCCATTGCTTGAATAATTTGTTTTCAAAACAAAAAAGTTTCAATCAAATGTAACTTGTTTGAAAAATGTATAACTGGCCGACCATTGGTAGAGATGGTGGTTTATCGCTGGAAAACTTGACTGTTTGCTGTATTTAAACACACGTTCGTGCAGCTAATTAGATTATTACTGGCTTTCTCTTGTATGTGGAGCTGTTGCCCTAGTTTACAAAGCCAGTTTATAATATTTGATGCCTGTTGTTGGCCTGCCGAGACGTACTGTACATCAGCCAATCATACGTGTTGTAAGAGACCACAGTGTTTTCAAGGGTATGCTGGCCCGAAACATTTTCGCAATACACTATCATCTCTAACAACTGTGTATAACACTGAGGATACAAGCAAGTTTATTTTTTTTCTGTTATAATAATCATGAAATTATTGTACTTACCCATTTTCAACTGTTTCCCTGACTCTTGAGACATGAAACAAAAGTGATTTCTGCCTTAGAAATATTGCTAGCGCATGGACGGCGAGACAGCATGCCAGGTGTTATATGTTTTACGCGAAACTTGTTAACTAGTTCCCAACAAGTTAATCTATGACCAGAAAACCGACTTCAAGCTAAGCCTCTAGTTGCTTAAAAATACTGCATGGCTGCTATAAGAAACTGTGGAAACTTTACATTTCCGGCTTCTAAATGCTGCTCAAGATACATTTACTGTGATAATAAGGAGGGGTAAATTTTGTAGTATGAATTTACGAGGTTGTTTCTAACGCCACTGCACTACAGTAATTTAGTTATTCCACTTGCTGTGTAATTCAAAGGCAATTATAAATATATAAATTACTAGAACTGTTAGAAATGTTACAAGACAAGTTCATTGTTACAATTCTGCCTTTAAGGCCATGTTCTTTTGTTTCTGGTGTTTTTGCAACGGTTATATTTTCTGCTTAAACGAGAGCAGATACCAAAAAAATATGTTCGGCAGTTTTGTTTAAAATGGATTTTGTCGTTATAGCTATATTTTTTTTTAGAACAAGAAATTATACGGTTTCGATTAAAAAGTCCACTAACCAGAATTTCGCTACTTGGATAATTAGCTAAAACCATAGTATTTACTGTCTTTAAAAAATCAGCCAAAATGGAGTACGCGATTTTAAAGGAAACTGCCAAACTGTTTTTATATCTGCTCTCGTTTTAGCGTGAAAAATTAATATCGCTAAAAAACTTGAAACAAGAGAGCATCGCCTTTAATAAGGCAGTAAACATTCACATGACTGGAGTCTAAGAAGCTGTTGTCTCTCTCTATGAACCACGAGATCACAGGACCATCTCGTCTCGCTACACAATCCTCCAGCTGCCAAGTATGCTCTCCTAAGTGCTCTGTCCACCTGCACATCAGTATCTCAGGAGCTATAAGAGTCATCTAAGCGGACATCACATCAAACAACGCCACAACGAGCAAGCACATCTGAGTTCACACACATCCAGTTAATATATGTTGAAGTGCGGCGGTCTGACAACGCCATTTTTAAGTATTATGATGGACTTAAAATCCATGTTTTAATGAACACGGTGTCTTAAAATAACGTTTCGTCCTTGTTTTTTTTCGTACGCTGGCACCATGTCCACATATGGAATAGTTTCGTAAGAAACATATTTACAAAAATACCTCCGTGCATTTAAAGCACGTAGTAGACGACTCCCTTGAGGATGTTCAGTGCGATAAAATTATAATTTTATATTTTTATGAAGTAGTGTTAGTTTGTGAACGATACTTATATGTACATATTCCCCTTACAAAACAATTTTAGCTCGCATCAATTTCTCGCAAAGGTGGGTCGAAGTCATAATTCGCTTGTTGCGCTGTCTGAACATGATGAAAACCAACTGACTTATTTAAATGAAATAATTTACGGTTAACTAACATATCATGGACTACGTAATAAAATATTTACAAACCAACACCGTAATATTTTGAGCTTTAAAAAAATCGCACAATAGGAGAAAAAATTGCTTATCCTGCAATTTTTTAAGACACGAAAATAGTTCATTAGAAGATATTTTAATGTTTTGTTAAATAGCCCAGATCACGTTATTCCGCCGTGAACTATTTCACTTGAGTAAGTCAGTTAGTTTTCACATTTGCATGGCCGCATAAAATATAAATTTTTACTTTGTCCCACCGTTACGACAAAACTATGCGAGAGAAAAGTGTTTCGTAAGAGGAAAATGAACTAACAGGTTTAGTATACAAAACTAACTCTATTTCATTAAAAAATATAAAATTATGATTATATCGCACTTGTACAGTTTCGGCTTGAGACCTTGCCGGTCGAAGCCGTTCACTGGCGAGTTTCCTCGTGGAGTTCTCGTTTCTCCTGCTCTATCATTCCTGCGCCGCGCCACACTCGCTTCATACTGCCTCTCTCACACACGAGTGCACTTTACTGACAGTTCAGTTTGTAATGTTCTCCGTGATCTGCTGTGAATCACAGCTTGATTTCCAGGGCATTACATAACTTCCACCACAGTACCCTTCTCACGCCCTCATTCAGTAAGTCAAAATTATGTTCCAGAAAAAGTAGAAGTTGACTTACCTTCTGAAACGACATTCACCAGCTGTCAAGAGATCAGTGCACTTATTGGTGGGCCAGACTGTACAACAAGTGCACTGCAGATGGAAGGTAACTTCTCTCAGGTTACATGGAAGCTGGAGAGGGGTGGTAGAGTGAGGGCAGAAGAGGGAAGGGGACGTGATAAATAACACATCGGGGCGCGAAACAAATTGATTTACAGTGCAGCGGGCAGTAATGCCGGCCTCTCACGAGACGTGGAAATTCTCTAATAACACGTGCGGCAGGTCTTTGCAGCCCGGGTCGTGTGTTGTCAGTGAGGTGTGGGAGTGGGGGGGGGGGGGTAAGTGGAACAGGTTCCTGAGACCCACGGTCTGGGAGCAACGATCCTGCGAGCAAGTCCTACATGACGGTCCACGCACCAATTAACTGATACATGGACATGATGGGTAGTCTCTCCTGTTCTTGGTGAACACAGTTCTGCACCAGTTTGCACCACTGTGCGCATCTGCGTCTCGGCCTCATGCTCCGTGATTGGCTGCATTTAACTATCACGAGCCTTGACGTTCAACTGCACAGAACAGAAGTGTGTTGTACGCAGTAACCTTGTTCTCGTTGGCAGCGTTAAGGCTGTTCAAGCGATAAAATCGTAATTTTATATTTATATGAAATATTGTTAGTTTTATAGACGATACTTCTGAGTTCAGTTTCCTCTTACGAAACAATTTTAACTCGCATAGTTTTCTCACAGCGGTGTTTCAAAGTCATAATTTGCCTGGTCTGCTGCCATGCAAATAGTTAACGCCAATTGACTTGCGTTAGTGAAATAATTCATAGTGAATTAACATGCCACGTGCTAAATAATGAAACATTTTTTAAAATGTCCGTGGACTATTTTTGTGTTTAAAATAATTGCTGAATTTTTAACCTTTTTCTTGTACTTTTGCGATTTTTTTTTAAATTCAAAATATTGCGTTCTGGTCGTTTACATTCTTTATTGCATAGCTCATGGGATGTAATATCACCGTAAATAATTTTATTCAAGTAGGTCAGTTGGTTTTCACAATTTGCATGACAGCAGAACAAGCAAATTTCGACTTTTTCGCACCGTTATGAGAAAACTATGAGAGCTGAAATTATTTTGTCAGAGGAAAATGCACTCACAAGTATCGTCTACAAAACGAACACTATTTCATACAGACATAAAATTATAGTTTTTTCGCACTTGAACAGCCTTAAGTGAGAGACGTGTTTACACGAAGACACTCTGGCAATAACAAAGAAGCAGAACTGCTGAGGAGGAACTAAGACATTGTAACTAGTTGGCAGAAAACATTTTCGCGGTAAAACATCATCTCTAATGTTGGTAGACCTATATCGCGAATATTGCTGTGTGCCAACATAACCTTGGAAACACTGCACTTTATAGCAACATATGTGCAACAGCTTCACGTACAATGGAAAGTCAGCACTTTTTAAATAATCTGAACGTACACTGAAAGTCAGCAAAGAGTCAAGTTCACCCATGATGAATCATTATTCCTACAGATATGTTCTTTATCGTTCGTCTCGGGTTATGTGTTCAGTATAGGTTTATTGAACCACAGCTTAAGGCCTCGCTCTCCAGTTTAGAAGTGATTTCGAAAATATTTTTGTAACGCAAATTAATACACATATCAAAAATTTCTTTGGCAGTTTTAACACTTATATATCGACGTTTGTATATTAATTTTTGTGTCGCAATAATATACCAACCTGATTTTTAGATTTTTGCCCCCGAAATAGTACACATTTTGTTGTTGAAATAAGCCAAAATGAAGCAAAATAATTTTTTTCTCGCAAATGATACATTATTTTAAGAAACGCTCTGGCAAAGTTGTGTATCGTATGATTGTACACTGTCTCAAGAAATGTCAAAGCATTTGGTTAAAAAATAGTTGAGTTATTTGCAATTGTTTGAAATAAACGAGAGATCATGGCCTTAAGCTGGAATCACAATTTCATATCAGACACGACGCAAATAAGAAACTATGTCAGCCAATCAGCGCCGAGGTTTCTGCGACGTCAGCGCGTCCACCGCGACGCTGATTGGCTGACAAATTATTTTATTCGCGTCGTGCACTCCGCGTCTTGTCTGTCGCTCTATTGTGGTTGCAGTGTTAGGATGATAACCAAGTATGTTATTGGTGAGTTTTCAAATGGAGGATTTCCGCCACTAGTTTCATTTGATTAACAAAATTGCGTTTCACTCAGGTAACTGCTGATTGGTCAGATCAGGAATATAAGTTAATCAAGTAATTAAATAAAGCTTTTATTTTCATTATCTTCCTCACTTATTATGATATGACATAACACGTGGTCACTAACATGTTGTAGTGAAAGTTTGTGTAGCTTCTACTGCCGTCACAAACTCTTCATAGATACAGTGTTGTTGTCAGGGCAAGTAACTTGATGTAAGTAACCACAGTAACTACTCTACAACTAACCATGTGTATTTTAACAATGTTATGTTCTCTATGCACCAATACCCTTAAGATGGAATGTTAGACAATGTTCTTGTACATTCAGTTTTTTAGACATTATACTTATTCAAATAGTATTATCAAAATGTTCTCTTTGACAAAACGTAGGATATATTCTTGATAAATTTCTCGACATAAATAATAATAGAATCTTTTCTTAATTGGTCATGCAGCATCATTGCCAGGAATCAGAGGTTATCTTTCAAGAATTCCTTTGCAATAATTGTTACGAGCAAAATTAATTAAGGATTCTATTATTATTTATGACAAGAAATTTATTAAGAATATATCATACGCTGTGTCGAAGAGAAAATTTTGATAATACAATTTCAATAAGCGTAATGACTCAAAAACTGAATACACAAGAACATTGTCTAACATTCCCTCTTAAGATGGCCGCCCGGGTGAACGTATATTGAGGGTTTGAGTCCTAGAAGATTGGAAGCTATACGGGTGACACAGCACGGACATGTCGCCTGACACTAGCCTCTAGGAGCAAGTTACTAGCTGATGTGTTGTCTTCTTGCTGACAATTGTAAACATCGTGAGTGTGTTCATAGGCCCTAGTGCGAGTATCTGGGTTACTTGTGCCATTGTAGCAGGGAACATATAGGGATACTGCTAGGATAGTGTAAGGATACAGCAACTCGTGACTGTGACCTCTACAATCTGCGCCATCTTAATATTCACGGATATTGTTCCCTAGCCGCTGTTAACCCTGTAGGCTGGCGCGATGCTATCTTGTTACAACACACGCAGGCTCAGATACGACACTAGCAGCAGTACAAGAGAGAGAGATAGCTAGAGAGAGAACGTATCTCGCCTCCTCGCCTCTCCCGACGTTACTGGGGGTGCGACGAATGACCTATCATGACTTCATTGCCGCGTGAATTATGTTATTATCGTTTATTAACGGCTCGCCAGTCGCGGCTCGTAAACTGTTAGCGACCCACAGCAGTTTACTGCGCCAGTGGAATGACGTCATGCACGCAGCCTGCACGGAGTTCTTCAGACAGTTCGACGCTCACTTGAGGGAATATCTTCCTCTCGTGTCTTGATGTCCGTCAACTGTATACCAACTGCAGACTGTGCAGGTCGGCGTGATGTTCGCTCGTAAGTTCTCGTGACGTTTCAACAAGAACCTCTATAAGACGATGGTCAGGAACATGAACTCTCTGCAACAAGAATTTTGCCCCAGTTTGTTTCAGTGCATTATGAGCACATTTGCAGTTCTGCTTCGTAGTCACTGATTGGATATTTGAACTCTCACATCACATGCCTTGCAGGGGCGTCATATAGGGGGGGGGGGGGAGCAAGGAGGCAACATTTCCTTATAAATCCGGAGGGGGGCTCCGGATTTATGAGGAAATGTGTAAAAAAAATGTTTGTGTATTTTGTTATTTAAATAATAATAACGAACGCACATGAAACCAAAGTTTTGTTATTAAAGTTTCTAATTTGTACAGGCTTAATTAATAAAAAAGATACAACAAGGTCACTGTCGCCAAAAAAAGTCTTTTTATTATGTTTAATATTTTTGCGGATTATAAAGACAAAAAAACATTCCAATTTTAGTTTAGAAACGGCATAATTGAATTCTGGGTAAGTTTTTTTCAAGTAACAGTTACAAAACTAACAATATTGTATACAAATATAAATATACGATTTTCCTCCACTTGAACGCTCTTAACACTTGCTTACAAAAAACTACTGTACTGAATTACTAGACATATGAAAAACTCGCGTTTCATACATACTCGAGCACAAACTGTGATTTCATTGCTTACCAATCGTTATGTTCACGGTACGTATTTTACTCTCATGCAGTTGGTCACTCTACCGCAGAACTATAGCCTAAATTCTATACCTTGGAGGCATAAGATACTATCTCCACTTTTTCTCAAAATTCAATTTTCACCGTAAACAGTACAACAGGTAAGTATATTCTAGTGACATACAATACAAAGTCTGTGTTATGACAAACCCCCACTTTTTTTGGACATTAAATAGATGAATTCACTAGTGGGCCATACTCTTCTGACAGCTCTCCTGATAAATTTTAGTATTGTGACATAGTGGCTTACGCCTCTGAGGTATAGTATTGGCTGAAAGTGTTCCCCAAGTAAAATACTTAGAGCAAGCGATTAACACGTTGTAGTTAACGTCTGTTGTCTTAAAATAACTTAATATTTACATATATCTACGAATTACAGACACTATGAACTTAGGTGAAGTATCAGGTTTATGTTACCATATTATTTCAGGACGACAGGATTTACATACATGTACCATAATTCAAGTCGCTAGAATAATTATTCATCAAATTCGATGACGGTAAGAGATTGTTGTACGTCATCGATACCAATTAACTGTATATCATCAATATGAACTGATTTATCCAATGGAACTAAATTTTCCAATTGGTCGTCAATGCATTGCTTCTCCTCAGAACGAGTGTCGTTCGTGTTTGCTATCGATAACGTGGAAATTCTTAGTAATAGGATTAAATATCTTCTAAGAAAATACATCGAAGTTAGAGTAAGTTAATTCAAAGTCACGAACTGTATTTGTCAGTTATTCGTCTCAGCAACCTAACAAAGCAGCACACTGCTCAGCTGTAATTATCAGTGTCCGCCAGTAAGTATTGCTTCTAATGGACATGTTTTTAGATTCAGATTCGTCTGCTGATGTTGGGATAGGAGAAAAAAAATAGTGTTGTCATGCATAATAACCGGAAATGTACGTTACATAAAACTATGTCTCCACAAATAGTAATAGGTCAACACTTTGTTGGTTGCGTTCAACACACGGTCCGGCCATCTTACGTCGCTTGTCAGTGCAGAGACTGCCCCACTTCCCACATATCGATACTCTCGACCGGAAGTTTAATCTCAAACCCAGACGTCAAATCCCAACTTGTCAGTCAATGGTCAGCAGTTGCAGCATATAAAGGAACGGTCCTCAGTGATCTCAACTGCTCGCCGTTACAAAATGGAATGCGAACCAGGTAGGCAGAACCTATGGGCACATGTTTCTCGACTTCACAGAGAATTATTTTGTAAACCGGGGTTGCGAGCTGATATCGTAAAATTGCTCTGTAACGTTCTTGAAAATCTGGTTTTACTCGGCAACGTAATTTCCCGATACAAACGGCCTACTTATTTAAGCTAATTTATCAGTTAAAGAAATTTTAATTAACTAGTTACTTAGCCCTATCATCATAATGTATTTTGTCTCGTCAAAATCATAGTATGTAGTATAAACCAGTAATAACAAAGTAACAGAGCATCTTGTGATGTTGACTCCCATTTATGTATTAAAAAACAATAGGCCTGTCACCTTAATGAACTTCTCAGAAACACCTAATAAAAATTATTTTAGAAGGAAAATTTCCAAGCTGTATTTAACCTTCACAATACTTGTAAAATACTCGTAGCATATGTAAAGCAAATCGTCACGATTCATCAAGTTGGATAAGCCTTACATTGTTTTTTTCTCAGAAGTTTACAAACGTAACATGCCTACTTCATCTACCAAACCCTTCAATTGTAGTCAAAATGTATAAACTCGAGCACAAGACCTTAATGAAATAGTAATATTCCTGGCGGTTAATGATTTGTCAGTTGGTCCTGGAGGAGGGAGGGAATACACCTGGTGTTAACACCCAGTGGGAGGAAAGAATGACGTAACGTTGGCACCACTGCAACTGACAGGTTATCCACACGCCGTACAGCGGTAAATTGAGCGTGTTGAAGGTGGTAGCTCTGGAATTACCTAGGTTCCACGTCGCCATTACCTCGTCGATGCCTGAAAACACACGTTACCTTCAGCGGGCAATAAAGACAGCTGAATTACTGCGCAACGCTTGAGTGAGACCATTCTGCAAGCTCACTTACTTCAACACAGCGGGATAAATATATGTTACAAGCAGCGAGATAAACGAGCCAGAGAGATGTCGATCACAAAACACTCTAGCTCGCCAAACACTACCCGTAACTCTCTTCTTAACTTCGTAATTCATCAAATACTTCTTTCGTGGGTTTTTTTATCACGGAACTCTTTGTGACTATTTTCTATGATCACGCGTATATAGTACAAGCCGTTCCCATTTACCTACAATGTGATTTATTTTAATTTATGTATTTAACTAGTTTGTAAAAGTTATTATAAGCTGTTCGTGGTTAATAAAGCAATCTTCATCATGAACAGAGACACTGGAAAATCTCGAGAATATTTCGTGCAAACATATTTTGAGAAAAAAAAAATCAAATGTATATATATATATATATATATATATATATATATATATATATATATATATATATATATTATATACGTCTGCGCTTTGTACGATTGGAAGACGGTTGGTAGATCTGTTTATGAAAAAAAAACACAAGCGTTTAGTAGTGACCACGGTCGTAGAAGAACAGGTCTGGACACTCGCCTGGATATTTGACCCCCTTGTTGTTTGGTTGTAGTTCACCAAGTTACCGAGAATATTGTGTTTTGTTGGCGCTAATGTTACAGCGGTCGGACTAAACTCCGCCCACTTCCTTTCCGCTAAGATAAACAATTTATCAAAACGTTTTTTTGTCGATTCACGAAATACTTCCTTCGCTCACAAATTTAAGAAAATACTCCTGCAATCTTAATTTACTTTATAAGTTGAACAATGAAGAAAAGTGGGCGGAGTTTGGGTCCGACCGCCCTAACTGAAGGCCCAATATAACACAATATTCTCGGTAACTTGACGAACTACAGCCAAACAACAAGGGGGTCCAGCAAAATACATTGGTAGATAGGCGAGTGTCCAGACCTGTTCTTCTACGACCGTGGAAGTGACACCAAAGATGTTATAAAATAACTAGACTATTACGCTGATCTTTTGTTAAATGACCAAATTGAACGCTGATATAATTCAGGCGAACATAGGGTATCGTGTACTTTAGCAGGCGTGGATGTAACAATTTATTTTCAACAATAAACATTGGTATAGCACACGCATGTTACGGGCTGCAGTATGGCGTCGTTCAATTTGACCACACATAGAGATAGTCTGTGAGCATACACCTTGAGTGACACACATAGAGATAGTCAGTGAGCATACACCTTGAGTGACACACATAGAGATAGTCAGTGATCATACACCTTGAGTGACACACCAGAGTTAGCACTGGCCAAGTCAAATGGGGAATCACTAACAAACAAAGAAGGACGTCAGCGGTCAACACGTTAAG
>PNEQ01074370.1:28969-42050 GCA_003012365.1 Medauroidea extradentata
CGCACACTCGCACACTCGCACACACGCACACTCGCACACACGCACACTCGCACACTCGCACGCACAGCCCAAACCGCTGGTCCCAGAGACATTAAATTTTGAATGTGGCTTCCCCTTACGCACCCAATAAGAAGGGATTTTTCAAAATTCGAAAAATTAAAAGGGCTAAATGTGTTTTTATCAATCATCCATAGCGATTAAACCCCTTGATATATCTGGGTGATTTTTATACATAAAATCTAACGTTCCTATTTTAAAAAAAAGTAGAAAATTAAGGCGGCAAACTTTGTAACACGTGTTTTCAATTAATCCTCGATAACTCTTAAAACCGTTGAGATATTGAGGTAGCTTTTGCTCCAGAATGAAGCTTTCACACATTCTAAACAGAATTTTTTTAAATTCAAACTTTAAGGACATTAAAAAAACAAAACGTGGCTTCAGTTAATCATCGGTATCTCTTAAACATATTGAGATATCGAGACGATTTTTGAATAAGAATTTAGCTTACGTAAATACCAAAAAAAGGCTACTTCACGATTCTTCAAACTTAGACAATGTAGCTGTGGAAAGATGTAAAATGTTCCTTAAATCCCGATAAGCAGTTATGGCCTCGGAGTAATAATTTAACAGTCGTTACTTTTTACTTCTGCCGTCCTATTGGTGCATATATTTCACTGGAATAAGGTCCCCATATTGAATTTCTTAATGGTTGTGACGACTTGTTCATAATAACCTGGTTTAAATAACGTTACTTACATAGCTTAACATGCAACATTTTCTGTACACAATCGGTATAAGCGTGTACGGAAAAAATTTTCACCTGACCAAGCAGAAAATATACAACGTGGAAGGAAAAATGTGTTATTTCGCGAAAATGTTTGCGCCAACGGCTCTTATGACGTTCCAGGTTTCTTAGTGGTCGGCGTGGAGAACTTGGTGTAAATCACTCACAGATTACCGTATTTAACTCCAAGCCATGCGAAGTATTTGTTGTGCACGCTACCATTCATATCGCATGTGTTCATCTTCTTACGCTATGTTATGTAATTACTCCATGTCGATTGTGCACGGGGCTTGAGTAAAGAGAAGGCAAGGTGAGAGGGCTTCACGTCTCGTCCACATCGATGTCATTGTAGACGGCGACACAACTTGGTACAATGACAGCAGCTGGGAGAGGAGTCGGCCATGGCCCATTATCAAGGTACTATACCAGCATTCGCTTGGAGAAATTTGAGGGAAACTATGGATAACCTAAATCAGGATGACCGGAGCCGGGGATCAAACCCGGGTTCTCCCGATAGTGAGTCCGACGTGTTATCGTTGCACCAGCTCGCTTGGTGAGGTGAGTGTGGATCAGAGACGGAATGTAAGAGCGGGAGAAACAGCAGTATCCCGCTGACCAACGATAATGCCCGCCACGTCCCGCACTTACGGAAAAAAAGTTTCGCTTCCGGGAACCGAACCGAGATCGTTATGGTTAGTAGCATAAATTAACAAAAAATAGTTTTGAAACATAAATGATCACTGAGAAATTATTGTTTGACAGCAGTTCTTTATAAAATTATAAAAATTTGATAGATTTAGTAAAAATTTTTGGATGAATATTACTAAAATGAATTTTCAGCAATATTACTAAAATGAACTTTCAGCAATGCTGAAAAAATATACACTCTATAGTCAAAAGAAGAATTTTACCAAGGTTTTAAATAAATATATATCATGTCATAATTATAAAATTCTGTACACCGAAGACGTAAGCGGAATTTTGTACGTTTGTTAAATATTGTGCAAAATGACTACAGCAACAGAGTCTACGTTAATTTACTTCGAAAGGAAAAGTGCAGAAATAATTATATCACGCGCCGTGATTCGTTAATTGAGAGTTACCCTGTTGAAGGACTCTTTCACTTCACTTATTCTAACCTTCTGCATTGTTATGTTCGATTTTGTTAGGTCAGGTTATGTTACGTTAGAAAAAAATTTGTTTTTCTGTTTTTTAAAACCTTTATTTAATTTTTCCCGCATTCTTTGATTGCAGTATAAATAACTGTATCATGTATCTGCGTGTTTACATCTTCCTATATAACGTACATAGAGTGTATTACATTGCCGATAGTCCTTTCCGTTCCCCTCTCCCTCTGTTTCTTCAACCCTATCTTCTTCTCCACCCTCCCCAACTTCCCCCCCCTCCCCCGTGTGTGCGATTTATTTTTACTTCGATATGTCATGATAGGTAGCACTTAAGTTTCCCTTTATTTGTCTCCCTTGGCTTATACAATAAAAACACATATCGACTGAGAAGGGACGTACCGTACTTCCAATGCAGATCTGTCACTGGGAGTCCGTTGAGACATCTTCGTACCTCGAAAGACGACGTGGAATGAGGCTCTACAATAGGAAAGCGCAGGAATGAGAGGGACGGGGAAACGTAACATCCCTCAGAAAACCCCCGCCGCCCGGCGACATCGTCCAGTACGACTCCCACACGCGACAATCCTGGGACCGACCTCGCCGGGGATCAAACCTTGGTGGGAGGTGGGAGGTCTGACCACTCGGCCACCGTGGCGCTGTAGTGGGAACACACGAGTTATGAATGTTCGCGTGGCGAAAATAAGTAATTTTGTAACTGTACCACATAGTGTTCCTTTTATGGAAGTTACTTGTGATCACATTTTCCACTCGTAAATATTTCACAGCTCTCATAGTTTTCCCATAGCTGCATGCCAAAGTCAGAATTCGCAAGTTACGGAGACATAGGAATAACAAAGCCTAGTGACTTACTCGAATGAAATAACTTACACTGAAATGAGATATTATGGACTATTTACTAAAATATTTAAATACACACCTCAAAGTCCTATTGTTTTATTTAAAAACTGCCACAAATGAAGTTAATCGTCATCATTTCCAGATTTTTTTTAAGTAGAAAGAAATTTCACTGTTTGTTATCATTTAGTATGTGGCCCGGTACATAATTTCATTGAAAATTATGTAATTCGATTAATTCACTCTGTTTTGTCGTGCCTATGTTCCCGTAACTTTAAAACTCTGACTTTCACATGCAGCTATGGGAAAACTATGAGAGCTATAAAATTGTTACAAGTGGAAAATTTGAACACAAGTAACTTGTATAAAACGGACACTATGTCCTGCAAATATAAAATTATGTATTTTTACCACGTGAACAACCTTAAGTGACTGTAGTTGGCAACACTGGCCAGTAATGTGTTCCTCGAGTACGAGTCTGACTTCAACAAACATGTAGCTTCTGGCTGAGTTCCTGCAGAACACGAGAGAAGACGGGAATTAGTATTCACAGCGGGCGAGTGTAGATTGCTGCCGTGCGCTGACAAGCCTGCTAATTTACTGCTATTTACCTCCTACCTCCCCCCTCTCACCCGCCCAACCTCCTAGTGTCGCTAAGTGCGAGGTTATGTTCTCCGGAGAACTGACACACGCCCTAACGAGCAGCAGTGGCTGACCCCGTCCACTCTCACACACGCGAGGAACTCAACAATCTCTGAGGAGTTTCTGTCCAACCACGTGAATTTTCTTTCTAGTGCTATTTTACTAAATACTGACCAGATATCGTAATAACCTGTTATACTTTGATGTTGGAAATGAGTTTACTGTGTAGCCAATTTTATTTCCCATTTAGCAACTTCTATTTAGCCAAAATTGTATAATTATTTGTTTTGAAAGATACCTCTAAATATTAAATCAATTTCAAAACACATATGTGTGGCAGTTGTCTTGGATAAAAAAAAATTAATACTAGTAAAAATAGCATAAACATGCAACCTTTACTTAAAAACAGCACCACTGCACCATGGAGGTAAATGATTGGTAACGAAGTAGCCATATTTGAACTACAGTTAATGCTTTTCATATAGTCTTGCAATGAGGTGAAATGTTACAGTGAAATATTGTGGACACACGCCACTCCTGTGCTATGTCTTCTCAGAAAAAAATAAAAACAAGAGTGAACTAAGAGAAACAATAAAGATAAAACAAGCAGAGTTGTCTTAGCTGTCTTTGTAATTTGTTTTGAGCTTAATTTTTTCCCCCTGTGATTTGACTATCTGTCCAATAATGTATTATTCTGTTGCAGAATATTTACTCCCACGTTTCACATAAGAAAAGTGTATTTTCGTCCATGGTGCTATATTAAATTATAGTATGTACGTTGTATTGCCCACCAAAATAGTTACATGGTATTTGCCCTCATACGATGGCGTCAAAATGTCCACATTATATTCTCGATAAACTAGCTAAATGGTATTATAACTAGATAGTGTTAAGTTTAGTTACATCACTGACCTGCAAACTAGCCTCCAGTGAACTATACATCTGTACACTGCATGTTGCTTCAGTAAGCAGCTAGATTCACCTCAGACCAGCTGTGCTGTTTTCTTGTTCGCTTGCAAGTTTGTTATTGGTTTACATTTTCCAGGACGTGTCAAATTAAATGTAACTCAGTTGCAATAGTATGAAATAATTATTTAAATAAAAATGAATGTACACGTTTTAAAGCGGACTAATAAGTATAAAATAAATTATGTTATCCCCATACAGATTTATAACCATACACAGATTACTAAACCCATACAGAATGGCATGAAAATTTGTGATTGTGAATGTTTAATAATTGTAAAATACTTGTAATAATTCAGACGAATGACATGGGTCTCGTGCAGTAGACGACTGAAGCATGACTAGTTCACGTAAGTCACTAGCTGTGTTATTGCACTGCATATAATATGATCTGTTGTGTGATTCTTCTCAACGATAACTACTCTCTACGCCTAACCTTTTTCGGTTAGAATATTACAAGTATTTTCATAACTATTAAAAATTCAGTCACAAATTACCAGAACAATTCGTTTGAAGCTGGGAGAAAGTATATTATTTCATAAATTTTAGTCGGTTTTAGAAAAGTTGTTGTACAAAATTTTTTACAATATATATATATATATATATATATATATATATATATATATATTTTTTTTTTTTTTTTTTCATATTTCTCCCTTCTTCACTTCATCATTGTTCTATTATTATTTCTCTCTTTCTTTGCTCTTTCTCACTAATTTTCACCAACCTAAAGTTTCGTGACTAACTCATCGGGAACTTACTTTAAAAAAAATTATATCGCAATATTTGTATCAAACAGTCAAACAAAAAAGCGAGTTGATAAAACATGATAAAAATAGGTATTCTAGCTTGCCTTACAATTATTTGTTGGAATTTTCCTGTCTGTATTTGTAATCCTTGTTGAGAAATGGGTTCAAAGGGACATGTTCCCTCTCCTCCAGCACTCATGTTGATAAGGGCGTCACTAAGCGCCGTGCCCAGCTTCACATCGCCCTTACTGCCGAGCTGTTAAACGGGCGCGTATGTGCCGCTACAACTTGCGAACTTTACGCAGTTGGTTATATGTTTATTTCATTGCTAGAAAGTCTGCACCGAAGTAAACTGTTGAACTTTCGATTAGTTTCGTATCAATCAGAGCAGTAGATATCGCTGTATAACTGTGTAAAAATACGTTGAAAGCCATTACGTAGAGTTGGGAAGTAATATTTCTAGCCGCTGATGTTTGGTTGACAGAATTGTTTGTTTACCTGCACATCTCCAGCTCTGCTTCTTGGCCAATGATCGATGTTTTAACTCTCAGAGTCCTGAGGTTCAACTAGCAAATCACAGACGTGTGGTGACGCAGTGTCCTTGTTCTGATTGGCTTAGTCTACTGAACCACGCTTCTGCGCAAGATCACACTGCAGGTGTGCACGTAAGACATTGCAACAACCTGATGCTCAATTATGTTCACGTAAAAAAAATTCAGTGACTCTACAGGTGATGTTTTCAAAGTTCTTCTCTGAAATGTTTTATTTTCGTAGCAAGGTACATCTCTGTTACGCATACATAGATACATACATAATACATACCTAAGAGGCATAATACACTATATCACAAAACTCATATGTTTCAGGAGAGCAGTTTGAAGAGTGTGATTCACTAGTGAGTCCAGCTATTTACAACAATTGTGGTTTTTAGACACAACACGGACTTTGTGTTCTATATCACTAAAAAGAACTTAAATCTGCTGTAATTCCTATTGTTTATATATATACACATATATATATATATATATATATATATATATATATATATATATATATATATATATATATATACATCAATGGTGTTTTGTAAGAAAAGCGTTAGGCACCCACTAAGAATGGATTTTTCGAAATTCGATAATCAAGGGAGTGAAAAGTGGTGAAATGTGTTTTCAAAGAATCCCTGATATATCATTAACCGGGAAAACTATCATAATTTTTTTAACTTCGGAATATTGCCCAAACAAATGTATATTTGCGAATTTTTCGATTTTGCGAAATTCGAAAATTAAGGGAGTGAAAAGCCGTAAAATGTGTTTTTCAATAATCCGTGATTTCTCCTAAACCATTTCAGATAGTGAGGTGATTTTTTTAAATGATGCTTAAATAAATATCTAAAAAAAAAATTTAGAATTTTTCGAAATTCGTTTTTGAAAGCCCTTAAAAAAATATAACGTGTTTTTAATTAATTCCCACTTAACTTCTAACAAGTGGAAAAATTTGAATGGTTTTTGCTTTAAAATAAAGCTTACACATAAATCTAAAAAGTTATTTCAGGATTTTTCGAAGTTCGTCCTTGAAAGCTGTTAAAAAAATATTAAAAATATTATGTGTTTTCAAATAATCATCTGTACCGTTGAAATATCAAGATGATTTTTGGATAACAATGACGCTTATGTAAATGTCTACAACTCTAATTCAGGATTTTACGGAAGTAAATAATGTGAAAAGCAGTAAAATGTTACAATCTCCCGAAAAAAGAGAAAGATCACGGAGAAATAATTCAACAGTTGTTTCTTTGTGTCAACCTACTCATAAATAAATCCTCTGTGGACTGTAGCCACTACATACGAAAGAATTATCACGGCCTGCCTTTAAGCATTCACTCAGGTATTGTATAAATTTTGTGGTGTGGGAGGGGTGGGGTTACGGGTTCGTATCCCGTGCAAGACTTTGTGATGGGAATTACTATGACATCATACGAGCATATTGCGCGCGCTCTTTACACTGAGCGAAGGCAGTTAATTATAGTTCACTGTTATTGAGTACGCTAGTTGTTAAATGCCTTCATCACATATTTTATCCAGAGTTACTGTTTACATTACATAATTTCACGCGGGCAACGCCGCAAACGGACAGCTAGTTTTCTTATAATTCGTGATAATCATAAATAAGCCTCCAGTCATATTTATCAGATATTTCTGTTATAAAATCTTCTGATAATTTTATACTTTCATAAAAATCTTTATCGTGCCAATCGATTGGGTTTTTTCGGTTAATATAATACGGAATTGTATATCTGAATGTTTTAATTGTTAAATATAAATTACATAAATCTTTTAATTCTAATTTTTATAAATACTTTTATAAATAAGGTAATTATTTTAAAAACTGGATAAAATACTACCACAGTTAATTTTTTCCTTCTAACACATTCCCATTTTTTAATCTCAATTTAATAGGAAAACTTTTTCATTCGATATTTAAAGAAAAACATGAAAATTCGTATTTTAAAATGATAAATTATTATTTAAATAAGTGAATTTAAAATTTTTTTTTCTGAAATATAATTTTTTTTAGTAATTAAAACTTAAGATTTCTAGACACATTAATTGATTTTTATAATTTATCTCCACGTGATGTTTTTTTTTTTTTTTAGATTTTATTGTTATAGATTATCCATTATTAAAATAAACAACTTGTTTATTTTTTTCTGTAATATTGCATTTCTTTTTTCTTTGATTTAATTGAACCTCGTACTAATTTGTTGGCTTCAGTTACTAATGCATTTACTTGAATTGGTTTTCCTTCTGTAAATTGTTTTTCTAAAATATCATTTTGTCTAATTCTTTGGGCAACTAATTGGTCATTTGCATTTTTACTATGAACAGCCTTATTTACACCTACTGCTGATGCTAAAGCTGCCCCAAAAAGAACTCCAAGTAAAGGAATAATTGGTAAAATTCCTCCTATTTTAAAATGTATTTCAAATTCATTAGTTTATACATTTTGTAATTGTCTAAGTTTATTTTTATTAACATTCATTTGAACATTAGGTATTTTTTAAAACACTTGGTGTTAAATGTAATTTTCCAATTTTTTATAGTATTTTATTTGCTTTTTGGTTAAACATAAATTACTCAAAATGGAACTACTTTCTAATTTATATATAGAAAAACGATTTAAATATTACATAATTAATTCTTATTTTGATGGCGTTAATGGTAAATATATTTATAAAGAAGGAATTTTAATGTTAAATTAATATTAAATCATTTTAGAATAATACATTTCGAAAAAGGAAAACGATGGATATGAGACACACTGGGTTTGTTATATAAAATATTTTTCAACTGCTTACTATTTTGATTCATTCGGAATGGAATCTTATCGAATATTAATTGATCGGTGTAAAATAATATTATATGTTATTATGTATTTGTTAAAAAAATATCAAAATGATAATTGGTCTTATGGATATTTGTGTATTTGAGAAATATTAAATAAAAATTATATTATTCCTTTGAATATGTCTGGACTTAAGAGTAAAAATAGTTTTTTTTAAATAATATTTTACTATAAATAAAATACCTATTGCCTTAAAAGTAATTGCTTGTAACTATTTATAAAAACTACAATCTTTGCAATTAACAATTTTAGATCACTTTTTCAATAAATAATGTGATCTAGAAGAAATTGGTAAAATTTTTGATTTTATAAATAAATGAATGATATAGAACGCAGTTCAAAGCCTGCTTCAGCTGGTTCTGAATTTAAAAAAAAATAATATAAAATGTTACTATTTTAAAGGTATATTCTAAAATTTAGGTTAAAAAATAATTCTATCACTGATGGTAATTTTGTAAAACCAAATCAAATCATCTATGGTGGTGATATAGTTAGTTGGATAAATACAATCACCTATTCAATTTCATTTACCTGGGCTTAATTACATTCCTCCCGGTACTCAATTATTATTAAATATTAAAAAGGTAAAATACCATAAATAAATTTGACGAAGCAGCATTATTTCACGATGTTGATTATCACGAAAATAAGAATATTGAAGATAGACAGAATGCTGATAAAATATTACAAAATAAAAATAAATAAATATTTAATCTCCCTAATAATTTAAAAGAAAAAATGTAATCTGGTTTAGTTTCAACAATAATGAATATAAAACAAAAGCTTCGTTTAGGCATTAAAGCAAATATGAATAATTTTTAAAACAAAAGGAATTAGAATTTTATAACTTGTTGAGCCCTATTTCAAAAGTTTCAAAAATTCAATATAACTTTTAATCAGTGGACTGCATTGGCTGAATTATGTGATAGTTACAATGTTAAAATATTAGCAAAACCCGGAGATACTGTAGATTATAATTTATTAAGTGATGAACAGAAAATATTTAATTTTAACTTTATGAAAAATAATCAAATATTTAACAAAATTTTAATACTCTTACTTAACATCATAATATTTACACTTTGCTGAATTACTTTACTAAATTATTTACTTTTCTAAATTACTTTCATTTACTAAATTACTTTACTAAATTATTTACTTTACTAAATTACTTTAATTTACTAAATTATTTACTTTACTTTACCAAATTACTTTATTTTACTAAATTACTATAAATAAACATTGTTATATTTAAATGAACGTTACTCAGGAAATAGTGTGTGAAAAATTATTAAAAACAATAAGACTTCAAAAATAATTTAGTTTCACAAAAAACAAAATAAGTTAAAAGTAATAAAATAACATTAAGGAAATACTCTAAAAAGTTTAGTAAAGAATGTAATCAAAAATTGTGTTTAGAAAATTCTCGAATTAGAAATTCTTTTGGTCAATATTGTTTACCAAAAATTAATGTAAATGAATATTCATATCCTGAATTTTACAAAAAAATTAATTCTCAAAATACAACAAATAATTAAGATAATGTCAATGATAACAATGCCACTGATATAGAAATTAAAAAACCAATAAAATAAGATAATAAATTAAAATTTAGAAGAAATATATTATGGACAAGTGTTTACAAAAAACAAATAATAAATTATGATAAATTAAGATATATAAAATATGTATAAAGTATTAATATAGCTACTATACAAATATAAGAAATTATTTCAGCGCCAGTAGATGTTTTATTTTCCAAAAATTTAGCATTAATAAATTTTTTACAGGAAGAAGTATAACTTATGCATATTTAATATTTTTATTTTTCGAAAATTCAGATTGAGGCTTAACAATTTTGCAACTAGAACATTTTCTAGTTGTACCTTCTGATTTTTAGTTTTTAAATGATTTTTCATACCACCTTTTGCAATATTATTATCACATTTCTCACAAGGTATATTTTTCAACAATTTAGCATTCTGAATCTTTTTACAGGGAAAACATACTCAGGACATACCATATTTATTGTTTCTATCATTTGTAAATTCAGAATGTAACTTAACAACTTTGCAAATATAACACGTTCTAATAATATATTTTGGTGCTTATCATATATTTTTTCCCTGGAGTATTTTTTGTGTTAAATTTAAAAAAAAATCATTACATCTATTAAAAATAAAATTATTAAAATGATAAATTGTTTTTTAAAACTTCTTATGAAAATAGTTTTTCAAAAGTGATTGAGACTAAAAATGAAATGTTCCAGTACAAGCACTTGTAACCAGCTTATTACCGATTCAACCGCGAAAATACGTCTAATTCCTTAGTCCTAATCCATAGAGTACACTATAGACAATGAACAAAACCTTCTTTACAGAAAGGTATGTTGTTGTAGTTACTTTATTTACCACAATAGAGCAGCACTGTGAATTGCATCACATTGTCAGGACCCCATCATTCACTGGTGGTGTTTTGTGATAGTGCCCTTTTTTATACATCAGGTTCTATAAAAACCCCTTTGACATCACCACTTTGTGTTGCATTTACTACAATACTATGCCTTATATAATAGTGCAGTTTTTACAGTTCAATGCAGCACGTTCCTCTAAGAAGTTGATGTAACAATCACAAATCCTCACTTTTGTTGATAACACCCTTCTTGCAAAACACCGTCGATACAGTACTTTGCAATAAAAAGGTGGATTTTCAATACGCTACTACTCAGTTCAACAAGAAGATGATGGGCTGCTGAAAACAGGAATAAGAGTTTATTTTCCCTCAATGTGTACAATGTTACACTGCACCTTTCCCCTGCTTGGCATCGACGTTGAATATCTGTACCTGCAATGTGGGGACGCGAGTCCCTTCCTCCTCCCCTCCCCTTGTCGTGTAACTCCCATACAGCCTCTGCTGCTACATGTTCTAGCCTCTCACATCGGCAGCAGGAGGCAACATGAGTCGGCCGACAAAGTCTCGGCTCCCCGTGGCCCGCACAAAGCGAACATTTAATAGAATCCTCGGGGCAGTGTTTGTACGCGGGTGGAAGGTAGGGAGGTGCAGCAGGCCCGTGCAGCGTAGCGCCTTTGTCAGCGACGACCTCTGTGGCGCGCAGGGTCAGTCTTCAACGCGGCCAATCTGAGGCGCCCCATCTCGCCCATTAGGCGACCTCTTGCAGGCTGTTTGTTGTTCTCTGGCCGCCAGGGATGGGGTCACCTCACAGCGGGTGGTCCAGCAATATTGTGGCGCTCTCTGCCTCCAGTTCGCAGATTATATGTCGGGGTCAGTAGCCGCTCAGTGAAATCCCTATTTTAAGAACTCGGGTCCAACAAAATATCGATTTAGCAACAAGATTTTGCGGGAACTGTGATTCACAAGGCTCCCTATTTAACGAACTCGGATTTAACGAAACACAGATTTAGCGAAAAGATTTTCGGGAGCCGTGGCCCAAGATTCTATATTTAAGAACTCGGATCTAACGAGACATCGATTTAGTGACAAGCTGTACGGGAACCATGACATTTCGTTAAATCAGGGTTTGAGGGCGTTCAAGTGAAGGAAAGTTAATGTTTTATATTTGTATAAAATAGGGTAAGGTTTGTAGACATCACTCGAGAGTACATTTTCCTCTAACGAAAAAAATTTAGCTCTGCCAGTTTTCCGACAATATCATTTCAAAGTCAAAATTTGCATATTTTTACTTCATACAAAACTTGAAAACCAATAAACACAATGAAATGAAAAAAAAAAAAAAACCACACCAAAACTACATGATAGGGTTTATAGCTTGAAGCATGTACAAAATAAATTATAAAATAATTTTCTTTTTTAAAATAATTGCTCAGTGTAACAAAAAAAAATTCAAATATTTGAAGTTTATTTTACATACAAAAATTGTTTGTAATGGATTTTTATATGCTTCAAGCCGTAGACCGTGATAAATAGGGTTGGTGTGATGTTTTTATTTCATTATGTTTACTGGTTTTCGAGTTTTGTATGAATTAAACATATACAATTTTTTATTTTGAGATGCCATTTTTGAAAAACTAGCTGAGCAAATTTTTCGTTTTCGTAAGAGGAAAGTGTACTCCCGAGTAACGCCCATAAGATAATATTATTTCATACAAACATAAAAATGTAATTTCCCCACTTGAACTTTCTGAAGACACGAGAATGATGCTCGAGGACAGAACATCACGAACCACATTCGACTCACTGCTGAACTGAGCACCTTCAGCAGTCAACCGAGCCCTGAGGGATGACACGAAGTTGTTTCCTACGTCAGAGGAAAACCAACCTGCCAACGACAACGTCCGCTACGTTTCCTATCCCATCCTGCCGGAAACAACAGCTGTATTGCCTGGTGTGTGGCGAGCTGTCTATCCACTGTGTCAACCACGACCCCTGCTATTGCCTGGTGTGTGGCGAGCTGTCTATCCACTGTGTCAACCACGACCCCTGCTATTGCCTGGTGTGTGGCGAGCTGTCTATCCACTGTGTCAACCACGACCCCTGCTATTGCCTGGTGTGTGGCGAGCTGTCTATCCACTGTG